>JANAVB010023840.1:0-47022 GCA_029216955.1 Iris pallida | reverse complement strand
GGACGCCAGGATCATGTCGGCCCGGGAGAAGCGCGTTACGGCTCAAGGTAGGATGGGATAACCGCATGGGAGATTCGACGCTTCTGGGGCTAGCTACCTGCGGAGGGACGGGCGATATCCCCGAGCCAGTCCAAGATAGCTTGACATTGCTAGTGACCACTCATATAGATGAGTCGGCAGAATAGCGGCAAACCGCGTGCATGCCTTTGGATTGAGTCTAGAACTTGAATGCATGTCCAGTCGGTAACACAATGTCTGGTCCTAAGATTGGGCTGCAGCATAGGTACCGTGCTTGGCACGATACTTGGCGTCGGAATGTCATGAAATCGACACTATGTTTCACAAGTCTTATCTAAGTTGTTTATGAGTCGAACGGGAAGGCCGCAACGCGGTAGCATGGATAAGTCTTGATAAGTTACGGGACACGGCCTCAATCTTGAAGCACGAACAAGTCTAAGCAAGGTCTAGAGGCACGACCTGCACAAGTTGTCTCCTTGACGTCATTGGAAACTAGAATAGACAAGTAGATGTCATGGCACGACCCTGCCGTCCCGAGTTGAAGTTCGGTCAAGTACATAAGCGATGAGGCACTGCCTCGATCGGAATACACGTTGGCATTATAGCACGACCATGTCGTGGCACATCAGTTTGGTCAGACGTCTACGTCTTAAAACTGATCCTAAGGCAAGACTAGAAAGACAATCGTAAAGGGACTTGTATTGCACAAAGTAAATGAACGTGTCAGTTTTGTATGGATGGACGAGGAGCTCACTCCACAAGTACAGTTGAGTACTGACACCACACAGTTTTTATGTGCAGACACAGGTAGAAGCTCGTGGCGTGGAGCTCGCTTGGACGCGTCGAGGCACGGAGTTCCTTGGCGATTCGAAGCGTGCGGCCGCGTGGAGTCAAAGACTTATATGGGACATAATGAATGGACATTGCCTTTCGAAGCTTCTGCTGGCTCAAGCATTGTATCGAGAGATGATAGAGAGCAGAGTGACTTGTAAAATGAGAGAAAAGTGAGCTTGAGAGACTTGTAATCATGGCCTTGCGTCCTATTGTAATCTTATATTCAATATCAATAAAGAGCACTTTTGAGTAATTTGTGTTTTGTCTTTAAATTTCTGCTGTATGTTTCAATATTTCTGTTTGGAACTTCTGTGCGATGACCCCGTCGCAGCCGCTGTAATCGGCTGTTATGAAACTGCCTTGCACGAGCGCAATCTAGGCTCGTGCGGCATCATGCCTTAGTGAGGACGATCGCTCCTACGGGAGCGGGGCGTGACAATGACTATTCTTCGTGTTGTATCGACGGAGAACAGTTGACAGAAACCTAATTTTTTATTTTTTGTTTTGTGGAAAAAAATTTGACGTGAATAAAGATTCAAGAGTTTTTGTTCTTCTTTCAAACGATGCTAGCTCTTATGGAAATAAGAAGAAGAGCTTCTCTCCATAATTGACCTAATTGTCGAAGAGAAGAAGAGAAGAAGAAGAAGAAGAAGAAGAAGAAGAAGAAGAGAAGAAGGAGATGTGCGATGATCGGAGTTCGACTGAAAAAAAAAATGTGAACTACGAACGATCTTTGCGATCTCTGCTGAAGATGAGAGCAATGAAATTCAGATCTCTCGTGAAGAAGAGAAGAAGAAAAGAAGAAGAGAAGACGAGAATCACAATCCAAATCTAAGTTTGTGCGGAGGGGTAGTTATGGTATTAATTTTGTAAATACAGAACATATAAAGAGAATCTTGGAATACTTAACGTGAAAATATAATTATGGACATTTCATAAAATCATCCTGCGGGTGTATTTTTTTATAAAAACCAACTCCGAAATTGATTTCTCAGCAATTTCCAGTATATAAAACGTTTGATAGTTGTTGAGAGCTACACATTAAAGGTCATGAAGCTATATATATGGTAGGCTGAAGACCATACTTGTAATTAAAGATCCAAAGTTCAGCATGGACGACTTTTTTGACAAACTTTGTACATCATGAAGATGGGGGTGCAATTGCAACACAACACTTGGTATCATCCACAAATTAACTAGCTAACAATATTGTAGATGTGTGAACAATATTGCAACCTATTGTGACTCAAGCCATATATGTTGACAAGAACAACAAGAATATGGACTTTGGAGATGCTTTATGACGGAGCATATATATATATTGAGATTATAATTGTTTATATAACGGATGAATGTTTGTCATTATCTGTCATATTTATATTGAGATTATAGTTGTTTATATAGGTGATTAATCAGAAGAAAAAAAAAGTATGGGTAGGTATGTCATAATCGTCGACATTTAATATTGTTTTAACAAAAGACGTGAATTTATATCAGAAAATATTAGACATACAATCCCAAATACAATAATAGAAATAAATTTCTAGCACTACTGAAGTTCAACGAAATTGGGATCAATCCTTCTTTGACTCACTGGAGAGTGGAATGGAGACTCTAGAGAGAGAGAGAGAGAAGAGGTGGAAAACAAAGCGGTACAGAAAATGGAGGAGGAGAGGAGAGAGTGTTTAAGTTTAGTTTTTTTTATTTTTTATTTTTTATTTTTTATTTTTTATTTTGCATATATAGGAATAAATTTGTAATTGTAAGTATATTTTCGGATTTTGGTTCGGGTCCAAAACATAATTCTATATCCGCAATCCGAATCGAAAAATCAAATTATCCTGTTCTTAAGACCTAAATTTGTTTGTTATTTTTGAAACCGATTAATGAACAAAGAGGCCAATTCATAAAAATCCATCTTTAGTTCAGTTATAGGTTTGTTAGCCAAGCATTTTCAAGGGACACTCATGCCTTCCATCTCTTTACAAATATATAATTACTAGTAAATGTACATGTTTTGCACGTATAATAATTTATAATAAGAATATTATTCAATTATAGTCAAATATCTCTTCTAACTCATGTGGTTAAGGTGAGATGTATTTTTCTTGTTTCGTTGGGTTCGATTCTCCACGTTGGATAATATAACAATTTTAAACTTTTTTCAACATTTATTTACATAATTTTTTTAAAATAAAATAGACCATGATATAATGACGGCTTAGACGGCTCACTTTTCAGCCGTTTTGAAGCCTCATTATATCGTGGAATATATATATATATATATATATATATATATATATATATATATATGTGATCGGTAGTGCCCATAAAAAAGTGCACAAAATAGGAACTGCCACAAGTGCACTAGAAGTAAGTATTTGGTAAAATAATTATAACAAAAATTGAGAAACTTGTCTAACTTGAGTTGTACACGCATTTAAGTAGTCCTTCATATATACATAGAATATATGTCATCAAATCATTCAAAAGTTTAGATCAAAGTTTTGACATACAAGAAACACCCAAATCATTTCAAGGAGATATGCATGGTTTCAACGGGAACCTACTGTTGTGTGCGATAGGCTAAGGATCAAATCAGCAAATTCCTCCAAACTTGTGCTTTTTTTTTTTCCTTTCCTTTTTTTCCTTTATAACATCTTTTTTTCCTTCATCTCTATCCAACTATACAGTATCAGCCCAATCTCACATAAATGATAATGATAATCTTACAATTTAAATTTTTTTTGAAGGGAACAATTTAACTATAAGGTCTCGTCTGTTTCGCGGAAAAGAAAGAAAGAAAATTAATTCCTTGCTGTTTTGTTTACTTTGAGAAATTGAAATTCTAATCAATTTCTTTTTTGGTGTTTAGAAAAGCACAAAAATTGAAGGAAAGTGAATTCTTGGAAGAGAAAAATGAATCCTTAGATGAATGGGAGAACCATTTTTTGTTTATTTTTCTTCCTCTTGAATTTTTTCTATTTTTTTTTTTTTGGCATCCAAACTCAGAAAAGAAATGGTTTTTTTCTTTTCGAGTCCTAATTCTGGGAACCAAATATGACCCAATAGCCATAGTCATTGAAAAAGAATTTATGAGCAAAATGAATTTAAATTATAAACTGCTAATATAACAAATATAAATAGATAAATGCATTTATGTATGCATGTGTATGGTTTATAGTAAATGTTTTTCTCCTTTAGTTACGCGTACATTCATGTGCCTTCTTTGTCTGAATAGTATACAATTTGCAACAGGCCATCTACCAAACTGAGGAGTACATGCATATGCCTTGCATTTGTAACTAATAATTGTATTTCTATTTTTTTTTTTTGGAAAAAAGAACAAGCGAGTACATCTACAACACGTGCCTAATTTCTATATAATTCTAATAACACCAACTACCAACTGATATAGTTCCCCGTTGATCATTTGCAACATAAATGCTTGTTAACTTCCATCTCCAAATTGACAAAAGTTGACATAGAGGAAGAGAGACACCAACAACAAACTCTTGCTCTACAACTATATAAATTGCATAGCCACCGATTAATTACTAAAAGACACAAATGCGAATTAAATTCCCGATCCTTGAAAAAATTCACACTAGCTAGACCAAGAAAATGCCTTGTGCTCGTACGTGACAATTGTATAGTAAACAAGAATCACATTGATGATCACCATCATGCGTGAAAGATAAGGTGCACACCTCATGAATGGCTCACCATCAATGGACGGTGATAGGTCAAGGAGAGGAGGGTCCCTTTTTGAATTTATTTCCCCTTTTGCGAATTAGACTTGGTCATAGCATGGATGATCATGGTTCGGTTCGGTTCGATTTTTGGACCATCTTTGAACCTAACCATCATCCTCCAGGTTTTTCCAAATGGGCCGACCCAACTCGTCGATCTCGATTCGATTTGGTTCTTTTACTTGGTTACATATCAAATTAATCATCATAAATTCTATCCCAAAAAACAAAATCTTTCTCAAAATTCTTAATATATAACATATCCTAAATTTATTAAGACACGTTCTAATCCTCGGATGACCAAAAAATGTCACAATTCACTATCAGTTCATTATTACTACTTATATCGTCAATAACCAACAATAGTTTAAAACCAGTAAAACTTATTTAGTACTCGTTCTCGTTCAGTTTCAAATAATTTTTCCAGTTTTTAAATCTCGAATTATGTTGAAAAGAAAAATTAAAAAAAAAAACGAATCAGATCGAACATGAGAATATAAAATTAGAAGATATTTGGTAATTGGGTCTTACATAATAGTTAATATTATAATTTGGGTTTTCAAAATGTCCGACGTTAGTGTTTGGATCCATAACAGTTGAACAGTAATTTTAAGATCTAAACACTAAAATCGGACATTTTGGAGACTCGACATCTAAGTTCAACTATTATGTAAGACAATGTTACTAAATAACCCTACAATTAATCCAATTCGACTCTCTTTTGCTTTTGCAGGTCCCTAGGTCATAAAAAGTAGGGTACAACTCGCGCAATGTGTATATGATATCCATTGAAGTACTAAAATGTGAGAGAGACTGAACAACAAAGAAAAAAAATCTTCGGAAGAGAACCTGAAAGTGATGATATTTGTGTACATACAATACAAAGTAGAAAATGTCATGCTTTCCTTCCTATATCAACAAGTCGATGTTGAGTGAATGAGAGGAGACCTCTCTTAACAGAATTGTGGAGTGGTTGAACCAAACTCCATTGCTTCACTTCCCTCCACAGCTTTGTCACCGCAACAAAGAATTATTACAAGAATGATTAGGTTTGAGAGTCAATCCAGTGTGGATGAGGATGACAATGCAGCTAATTAAAATGGGACCATGCATGAACCCTCGCTCGCTGTCGGAGGACAGCGCCAGCGGCGGCGATCGCAACGCAGGGAAGGGAGGGTGTCCCTCTCGGTTCGGTAACCATCGAGACAAAGAATCCTAAACTTGTTCTTTTTTTCCAACAATTGGAGCCTTAAAGTCTTCTTCTCTACGTAAGTCTTTTCTTTTTCTCTCAAGAGTTTTATGCGTATAAGGAAGATTGGAGACGAGAGTTATCCACAAAAGAGACGTGGTTGTGTTGTCCCGTGGTTTCCCGAAGCCTCAAATAATCGAGTAAATAAAAATAACGGACTGAACAACAACAACATTAACGTGGTTGTGTCAAGCTCCACATATTGCATGGTATAACAAGAAGAAGAAGAAGACAAAATTATTGAATGAATAACAATTTTTTGTTTAGAGCTCCCATAATTTGCTGAAAACTTTTGTGCTATATTGACAATATATTGCCAGTATTTCTGTGAAACTAACCATCGTCACAGTCTTGCCTAAGACTGAATACGACCAATGACGCGACCTTTGTGCATAACCGTGCAACTATCTCTGACTGAATTTTGTCTATAATCACGAAACTGTCACGATCCTCCTATTGAGACTGAGAACCTTCCACAATTTTGAGCACTTGAAAAGAAGTCAAGACGGATTTGAACTTCTCCATATGAATCATCTTTGTTAGCATGTCCATCAAGTCAGTGGCAGAGCATAAAGTGGGCTATCCCGGGCTATAGCCCGGCTATAAAAATAAATAATGGGAAGTACCAGTAGCTATCACATGTAAGCCATAGCTTAATTGGTTGAGTCAGTTACTGTTTGTATAGATGATGTAGGGTTTGAATCCTCTATTGGTTTTGTAGTTTTTCTTATCTTTTGAAGCCAATAAACTATTGGTTTTGTAGTTATTTTATTTTTTGAAGCAAGTAAGCTATCACATGATTTTTTTTATCCCCCTCTAATATTTTTTTTTGGTCCGCCCTTGCATCAAGTTCACCTTAGGTATCGATCTTGAAGAGATCAATATCCTTATTGCACCCACTCATATCTTGTGATACCACACATTGATGTGTTTCATCTGACTATGGTATATTGAAATCTTTTGCGAGATGAATCACGCTTTCACTATCACAAAAGTTCGAAACTTGCGGCTTCTTGAATGCAAACTCGCTAAATAGGCTCCTTAACCACATAGCCTATTGGAAATAATCTAAGTGAATTAATAAATTGATCTGGAAAAGATAGTCTCACATTAAGAACAATAAAGTTTTTCTTATATATGTATAGGAAGTTTGACTTGAGGTTGGTCCCCAAGGGCACCCAAATTTTGTACGATTTGGTGAGGACTTAACTAAATATGCAAATCGTGCGCCATCTGACCGTCCCAGCTTGTCTGGTTGGTTAGTTGGGTTGGGTCTGAAGAAAATTTAATTAGTTAATTTCTTTTAACTTTCGTAAATTTTCGATAGTTGTGTCTGTTCGAAAGTGTCCCTTCCAAACAGTGAATATGTATTTTTGTGTCTCTTCATCATCTATAAAATGCACAATCCGATCATCGTTTGAGTCATTCATTCATACAATTCAGTACCTAGAGAGAGAGAGAGAGAGAGAGTACCTTGATTGCTTCGTTCAGTTACAGTGGTGTGAAGTGCTGCTACCAAGGAGGAGTTTCATTATATCCTTGGAGACTAAGTCGTCATTCAACGACTGTAAGCACCTGTGCGGGACGAATAGTCTTAAGGACATTGAACCAAGTTCAAGCCTCGGTCTCGGTCAAATTTTTTATTTTTAGTTTCTAGAATACATAATGTATAACATATATATAGCCTCCTAGGATGCATCGATTGTTGCTATGTATTCAGACTCTGTAGCGGAAAAATCCATGATATCCTGAAGCATCGACTTACAACTAATTAGAGAATCTACTAGTGCATGTGTATACATAGCTCTACCTCGTAGTTGATCTTCTTTATTAAAGCCACATCAACTGGCTTGATTCATATTCTGACTTGTGAAGCAACAAACCGACATATTTAGAGTCCTTAAAATATCGAAGTATCCACTTTACTGTCTCCCAATAAAGAATTTCTGGATTTGACATGTATCAACTCACCAAACTGACCGCATAAAATAAATCTGGACGGACGCATACCATAGCACACATCAACAATCCTACTGCGGTCACACATAGAATTCAAGACATCTTTACCGTATCTCCTCTGATTCGGACACTTCTTAGAATGTTGATACTCTTTGTCTGTAGACAGTTCCCTATCGATGTTTTGACTCTCTTTTGACTTTTCGATTATCGGATGTTGTTTATAACACTTCGTAGTTGAACACGAGACATACAAACTCTGGAGGACAACCATATCCAGACTTCATTGACAAATATAACACGTAAATGTCCTAACATCAGAGGTGGCTCACATTTTGAAAGCCAATCAATGATGTTGCAATAAGTAAAGATTACGAAGAACGTTGATACAAGTTCGAGATGAGAATTTATCCGGAAGGTGTCTGCAGCGGACCGATCTTATCTGAACACGTAGTCATGTTCAACTCATAGTCTCAAGTGACGTGCACGCAAATCGTAGTGGTAAATGATTGAAATATGGAGATCAACATGAATATTAGTATGGATTAAGAGAGAGGATCAGTGAGAAGACTGGGAAATAAAGTAAGTAAATTAAATAATAATGCAATAATATATCGATCTCAAATGACGATTGAGTCGAGAATTCCATGGGGAAGAAACTACGAGATGACTGAAGCAGGAGTTTGGCATACAAAATCTATGACGCTTATGCATTTGATTGGATTAACTGCAACATGGATTTTGACAGGCCAATTACATACAAAAGCGTTGACGCTTATTATGTCCCGACAAAGAGAGAAGCTGCCACTTGCGTACAATTTTAGAATTGTGTTCAACTGTCAGTCTGAGCATGCTTGCATGCATGCTCGCTCATCAGTCTATCATCAGTTTTATCCATAACGTAGGGCCTCTCTTTTCTAAGCATAAATTTCAGAACTGCGCCTGGAGAATCTGGAGATAACTAAGATAAGTGCTGGTGACATGGATGATAACTCTCCAATCTGCATCAAAGTTCATGAAAAAGATATTCTGCTGATTATTATTACTTTCCCAGGTATATTAATTAATAAACAAATGTTACCATTCATTCAAAATATAGAAACTAGCGTATACTCTTAACTTTTTAAAAAACTAACAAAATGTCCCCCATTTCTTTGCAATCAACCAAAAATTTGATTAAATAGTGAAAGATATATCTTAAAATGTTATTTGTTTCATACAAAGGAATGAGGGACATTTGCTAGTTTTTTAAAAAAGTGGGAATATAGTTTTAATAATTTGAATGATGACAGTTGCTAAAATATCCCTATTAATAACTATTGTATTTTTATTAATCATCCTCCTACTCAAAACTTTTCATTCAAGCAAGAGTTATTAAACATCCCACTTAACTCTTCCTTCAATTCAAGCACGGTATTGAATAACTTCCATTCCCCTCACTTAACTTCCTTTTACTTGACCCCACTTAACTCTGCAACCTTTAATGACAAGACAAAAATAAGCTTATGTAACTAGCAAATCTGTTAAAGATAACACTGGAACATAATTCGATGCTAGGGATGTGACAATCATTGAGTGGGAGATTGCTCCAGAAGTTGAGCTTCGACGTGATTCCATCAGTAAAAGAGGCTATTTTTTCGTTAGGAGATGTTTGGTTGCTTGTAAATACTTTTGTTTCTATAATATTTATTGTAGTATTTACACCAATTCTACCATTTGTTTCATTGTGAATGGTGTTGCATTAATTATCCTAAGTTCCCTTTTGTTGTTGCAAGGTATTAAAGATATTATTACATGGTCTAGAGGTCAAGAGCTTTATCCTTATCTAAACAAAATTTAATACAGTTGTTATCTTAGTCTGTCTCAACATATTTTATGTATAAATAGTAGATTTTTAACATATGTAGTTATATCTTAGCCTTCACTATAAAAGATTTTGTTTCAAAAATTATATATATATATATATAATCATAATGAATATAAAAAAAAGATGGAATCGGGAGCAGTGAACCTGGGCGATTGCGTGACGGCTAGGGTTCCTCCCCCGCGGCCACCGGACCCCCTCGCCGGCGGGGGGAGGAAGAACGGGAAGAAGGGGGGCTGGGCTGCCCCTCCAGGTCGGCGGAGGAGCCCCCCCCAAGCGGAGCGGGGGGGGGGGGGGGGGGGCGGGAGCACAGGCGAGGGTGGTCGGGCGGACCCCCCGGACCCGACACGAGCGGCGGCGCCCCCCCAGGCGGCCGGGGGGGAGGGGGGTGGGAGCAAAGGTGGGGGGTCGGGCGGACCCCCCGGAACTGCTGCGAGCGGTGGCGCCCCCCAGGCGGTGGGGGGGGGGGGGAACGAAGGCGGGGGGGGGGGGGGGTGGGTCGGACGGACCCCCTACGGCGGTGGGGGTGTCGGTTTTGGTGTCGGATGGAGATCGGATCCTGAGAGGTGTCTCCAATGCGCCTAACTTCGAATTCGGGACATGATCTGGATCTCATGGGGGCCAGATGGAGGGAGGAGGATGGACGACGGTTACGCGTCGTCGCGTGGCGAAAACCGAGGGAGGACAGGGCCATGTTAGGGATCGACATCCTGCTGACAGTCGACAAGACGGGTCAGGGACGCGACTATCGGCCTGTAACGATCCGCTCCGCCCTAGCGGAACGCCGATTCAAACGGCAAGTGCAACGACTCAAACGTGCCGTCGACCCGAAGAGTTGGCATTTGCTAAAATATCCCTATTAATAACTACTGTATTTTTTTTAATCATCCTCCTACTCAAAACTTTTCATTCAAGCAAGAGTTATTAAACATCCCACTTAACTCTTCCTTCAATTCAAGCACGGTATTGAATAACTTCCATTCCCCTTACTTAACTTCCTTTTACTTAACCCCACTTAACTCTGCAACCTTTAATGACAGGACAAAAATAAGCTTATGTAACTAGCAAATCTGTTAAAGATAACACTGGAACATAATTCGATGCTAGGGATGTGACAATCATTGAGTGGGAGATTGCTCCAGAAGTTGAGCTTCGACGTGATTCCATCAGTAAAAGAGGCTATTTTTTCGTTAGGAGATGTTTGGTTGCTTGTAAATACTGTTGTTGCTGTAATATTTGTTGTAGTATTTACACCAATTCTACCATTTGTTTCGTTGTGAATGGTGTTGCATTAATTATCCTAGTTCCCTCTTTGTTGTTGCAAGGTATTAAAGATATTATTACATGGTCTAGAGGTCAAGAGCTTTATCCTTATCTAAACAAGATTTAATACAGCTGTTATCTTAGTCTATCTCATCATATTTTATGTATAAATAGTTGATTTTTAACATATGTAGTTATATCTTAGCCTTCACTATAAAAGATTTTGTTTCAAAAATATCGTTATCTATATTTACTAATTAAAATTATTTATTAAATTTAACATGGATAGTTAGGTATCTATATATAAAAAAAATTTAAGAGAATTGTTGTTTGCTCTTTCTAATATATATATATATATATATATATATATATATATATATATATATATATATAATTAATAAAAAAAGATGGAATCGGGAGCAGCGAACCTGGGCGATCGCGTGACGGCTAGGGTTCCTCCCCCGCGGCCACCGGACCCCTTCGTCGGCGGGGGGGGGGGGGGGGGGGGGGGGGAGGAAGAACGGAAAGAAGGGGGCGGGCTGCCCTCCCAGGTCGACGGAGGAGCCCCCCCAGGCGGCACGCGGGGGTGGGGGGGGAGCACAGGCGGGGGTGGTCGGGCGGACCCCCCGGACCCGACGCGAGCGGCGTTGCCCCCCCTAGGCGGCCGGGAGGGAGGGGGCGGGAGCAAATATGGGCGGTCGGGCGGACCCCCCGGAACTGATGCGAGCGGTGGCGCCCCCCCAGGCGATGGGGGGTGGGCGGGAACGAAGGCGGGGGGGGGGGGGGGTCGGACGGACCCCCTATGACGGTGGAGGGATCGGTTTCGGTGTCGGACGGGGATCGGATCCTGAGAGGTGTCTCCAACGCGTCTAACTTCAAATTCGGGGCAGGATCTGGATCTCAGGGGGGCCAGATGGATGACGAAGACCGGGGGAAAGGCAGGAGGAGGACAGGGCCATATTTGGGATCGCCATCCTGCTGACAGTCGACAAGGCGGGTCAGGGACGCGGCTATCGGCCCGTGGTCCTGTGGTGTCTACTGAAAGATCGGTGGGCTGGCGGCCAAAGGCGACCGCGACGGATTAGGAAAAGAGTAAGGTGGTGGATCTCGGCGTCAGAGGTCTGGGTCTTCCCTTCCGGAGGTTGTTCCCAGGCCACATGGGGCGACTACACGGCCGGCTGGAAGGTCCTGGACAGATATTTATAAACTTGTGGGGCCGAAAAGTCCCACATCAATGGAGTACGTGCCGTCAATCAAGACAGGAAGGGGTTTCCGGGCCTCGTTCCCTGCGGAGGAGATAGAGAAGGTGACAGCATACTGGAAGAATACTCTGGTTCTGTATATTCTAGGCAACAAGCCTTTCTACGGACAGATCCAGAGTTATGCAGCACGTGTCTGGCAGCCTAAGGGGAGTATGGAGTTCTTAGCTCGCGAGAACGGCTTCTACTATGTGAAGTTTGGACTTGCGGTGGATGTCGCAAGGATCCTCCAAGGCGGCCCCTGGACGTTCGACGGCAGGCTTATCATTCTGAAGGAATGGACCCCGGATCTTAGATGTGAGAGAAAAGTCCTGAATGCCATCCCTGTATGGATTCACTTCCCTGAGTTCCCTGTTTGTTCTGGAGTATACCATTGCTGATGCGTCTGGCGAGCTTGGTGGGCACCCCGATCAAGGCAGATGAAGCTACCACCTTTCGGTCGAGGTTGATGTACGCCAGAATTTTTGTGGAGATTCGTGTTGGGGGAGAGTTACCGAAGATGGTGGAATATGAGATTCCTTCTGGAGAGATGCTAAACCAGAAGGTAGAATACGAATGGGTCCTACCTACTTATTCACGCTGTACCTCTTTTGGACATCTGGCCAGTGCTGGTTCGGCGGTAGGACCTCAGGTGGAGCCTACTATTCCCCTTAGTGAGGCTCCAGACTCACCCTGTGACATGGATTTCAGAGATGATAGTGGAGAGGAGGTCTTGGTGGGAGAGGTTACTCATCCAGTGAGTGATGGTGGAATGAGCCTCATTGTCTCTACCAAGCTAGCTCCCACGAGTGGGGTGTTGACCACTTGCCCGGGGCAGAGTAGTATGATTACAAGAGGCATGGTGGCATCGGGGATCGAGGCGCAAGGGGGTGGCAGATCGACTGAGGGACAGGTTTACTGTAGGAAGCGACGTGCTATTGGTACGCTGAGTGACGGCCCCTCCAGGGAGGGTGGCATCCTACTGTCAGAGAGGAGGTGGTGTGTGTTGATAATCCTGCCTGGGCGTTGGTGCTCTCTCAGGTCGCTCTCTAGCAAGCCATTCCGACTGGGATGGAGGAGGATCTATTAGCGTCAGATGTGGCACATTCCCCAGGTGTCGATCCGGGTGTTTTTCAGGGGACCCATCCTCTCATTAATTAATGGCTATTATTGCCTGGAATGTGGGGGGGCATGTTCGCTAGGGAGGTGGAGAGAGATTTATGGGGTGCTTCGCAGAGAAAAATGCGATATCTCTGTTCTATTAGAATCTAAGATCAAAGGTGAAAAGACTCTTACTCGGCGGACCCCATCTCATTGGGCCCAACTGCACAACCTGCCTCTGTGTGACATGGCCAAGATTTGGGTTCGATGGAACTTGAAGAGCTGGGATGGTGACTTGATATTGATGACGGAGCAGTTGATTGCCATCTCCTTCTCGAACAAGGGTGGCTTTCGGTTCTTGCTGGGGGCGGTTTACGGCCACAACGACAGAATGAGACGGGAGTCCCTGTAGAGCGACATCTCCCGTGTTGCCACTGCTGCAGATTCGTCGTCCCTTCTACTTCTTTTGATCGGGGACTTCAATGCCCTTCTGTACCGAGGGGAGAAGATGGGCGATCGTCCAGTTCCAGACTCTATCCTATATGATTTCCAGAGATGCCTCCTCCAAGCGGGGCTTCAGAGATTGTCACGCTCAGGCTTCATCTGGACTTGGCATAACAAAGTAATCCAGAACAGGGTTGCATGCCATCTTGATCGACCTCTGGGTAATGGGGAATGGTTCCGGTATTTTCCCAATTCTTCGGTTGAGGGACTGGCCGTTGGGACGAGCGATTATTCTCCCATCAGGGTTGGCTTCACTTTTCGGTCTCCTGAAAAGTCCCATCCTTTTAGGTACAACAACTGTTGGTATCTCTCGGAGGGCTACCTAGAGGCTGTCTCAGAGGGGCTTACTAGCTGTCAGGAGGGGACGGCCCAGTTCCGCTTGGTACGTCGTCTCAACGTCACAAAGAAGGCTCTTCGGAGTTGGGTGAAGGGATTACCCAAGTCTTTCTTAGAAGATAAGGAGGTAGAGTTGCAGGCCATCCAGCAGGACATGCAAGCTGACATGCTTAATGGGGACCTGGCGGCAAGAGAGAAGAAGATGATCCAAGGAGTCAACATCCTGAGGCTGCATAAGGAGATTAGCATGGCTCAGCGTGCCAAATGTTCCTGGCTCAAGGATGGCGACCGTTGCTCCAAGTTCTTCTATGATGTTATTCAGACAAGACAGCATATGAATCACATCTTCCAACTTCTTGATGCGGATGGCATCCTGGTGGGGACGCCGGCTGAGATCCAGGACGAGGCTATCAGGTACTATTCTGAGTTATACTTTTAGACTGACTACCTGTGTGTGTTCCCAGAGGTTGTTACGAAGAGATTGGTGACTCCGTATGGGAATATTATTCTTTTTGCCCCCGTTACTTTGGAGGAGGTGGAATCAATTGTCAAGTTGGCGGATCCCAACAAGGCTCCCGGTCCGGATGGTTTTAGCAGTGGGTTCTACAAACGCCACTGGAACATTCTGAAGCATCAGGTCTTGGAGGTGGTACAAGAATTCTTCATCAAAGGGAAGCTTCTGAAAGAGCTGAACCACACTTTCCTGACCTTGGTGCCAAAGAAGGAGGGAATGACAGCATTGGCAGATTTCAGACCTATTGCATAATTATTTTTATAAGATAATTATGCACCTCATGTGTCGACGGATGGAGGGGATTATGCAGGACTTCGTATCTCCGAATCAGGCTGCGTTCATCAAGGGGAGGTCGATCGCTGAGCACAGCCTCCTGGCTCATGAGATGGTGAGGGGCTTTAGCAAACCCGGAGGGAAGAAAGCTACTACCAAAATAAGTCATATCAGCGACGTAATTAGCAACGCCAACTTAAAACGTCGCCAATATTTTTGGTTTTAGCGACGCCAAATTTAAGCATCACAATACGTCGCTGGTAGCGACATACAGCGACATATTACGACTACCTATAGTCTAATCAAAACCAACGTCGTTGATTTGTCGGAAAACGTCGCTAGTTTTATCATTTCAGCGACGTTTAGCGTCGCAAAGGTTATAACGTCGCCGAATATTAAACCAATACCGACGCTTTGCGACGTATTTCGGGCGTCGCTAATTTCTGCTAAATAGGGTTTCTTCGGTTCCACTTTTCATTTCTCCCTCTCCCCAAAATTTTTTCCCACCCCTCTTCCCCCGACCTCGACGACAGCCCGACCCCCTTCCCTCCGGCGCCGCTCATCCTCCTCCTCCACCGTGAGCTCCTTCTCCTCCCTCCGGCGAGCCCCTTCTCCTCCTCCTCCTCCACCGCGAGCCCCTTCTCTTCCTCCATCGCGATATCCTCCTCCTCCACCACCGCGAGGAGACTGAAGGTAAACCCTAACCCTAATTGAGGTGTTTTTCGTGTCCAAAATAGACACGGAGACACATTACGACCATGTGTTCACTAATACAGTGTGTTCGTGAGGTTTTGGACACTTTGTGTCCATTTGTTGGACACGTAGACACCCGCAAGCATGCATATATATGTATTTCACCTCTGTACACTTAATCCCCTCCTCCTCCACCACCGAACTTGTCCTCCTCCTCCTCTTCCACCACCGTGAGGAGACTGAAGGTAAACCCTAACCCTAATTGAGGTGTTTTTCGTGTCCAAAATGGACACGGAGACACGTTACGACCATGTGTTCAATGATACAGTGTGTTCGTGAGGTTTTGGACACTTTGTGTCCATTTGTTGGACACGTGGACACCCCCAAGCATGCATATATATATATGTATTTCACCTCTGTACACTTAATCCCCTACATACACTTGTGTATTTTTGTATTAATTTGGATTTGCATATTGGGTTTGGGTTTCGATATAGTGTTTGATACATTGTTTCACCTTGCAACATTCCTACACTTATTTTAGACAACAAGTATATGAACCAATTAGTCAACATCTATTTGTTGAAGTATGGTACTCCATTTTTTGTAAGTTCTAGCTATATATGTCTCAAGATCCAATACTCGAAAATCCTAAGAAGAAGAAGAAGAAAAGAATAAAATGACATCGCTCAACATCCTATGACAACTCTTTGTAGAATTGTGTTAAAGTGTGAGTTCTACAGTATGTGTTCTACAGTATGGTTCTCTTTGTAGAATAAAATGACATTGCTCAACCCTATCGATCCTCCATACAAGTCTTCCTTCATCTATTGTCTTAAAGTGTGAGTTCTACAGTATGGTTCTCTTTGTACAATTGTGTCTTATTTTAGACAACAAGGGTTTCCTATTTTTATAGGTAACATGGCAACATGTGTAAGGGAACATATAGGTGTGTGTTTGTGTTTGAAATGGAGAGTCACAAGAGTAAGGCGTGAGCATGTGTTAGTATTTTGAGCTGTGAGAGTGTTTGTTCTATTGAGGTTAGTACCAACTGGCAAGTTAGGTTAAAAGAACCTGGGAACTATGGTGTGGTTGTATACATCATGTATATGTATGTGTGTGTCTAGTGGGAGAAAGTGGGAGGGTTAACTAGTACCAGGTATTTGGAGAGGAGGGAGAGTTTATACTAGTATATATAGACTAATATCCTAAAACTTGACTTATACAACTTAGAAATGGCTAGTTTGACCAAGTTGGACTAGTTTAGCTTAGAGTTGGCTCGGTTGGACTATACATAATATATAGACTAATATCCTAAAACTTTACTTCTACAACTCAGCCTATATGAAATATTGTAGACACGGGTGATATACCGCCGCGATAATCTCTGACCACCGCACGCACAAACACGCGAAAGAAAAGTTAGCAATACGAAAAGAAGATGACAGATAATCTCTGACCATTTAACGTAAAATGTCATGTGTACATATACTGCAGAATGTATAGACCGCATGAACTGACAATTGCATATCATTCACTACCTTGATGTATCTATCTTACAGAATTATGGAGCTGAATTACTATCTGCGGAATCGTACTTGAATGTACAACCGTTATCCTGATGACATGTACGGTGTGCGGAATGAATTCATAGAGGGTGTACACCAGTTCCTGCAGTTTGCCAAGGCGTTCTCTCAGTACATGGACGGTACCAAAATTAAGTGTCCGTGTCTGAGATGTCGCAACTTGAAATATCATCCAGAAGTGGATGTCACGTATCATTTATACTCGAAGGGTTTCACGCCGAATTACTATCAGTGGAGCGAGAACGGAGAACTTGTGTCTTTAGCATCGGAGTACGAGCCTTATGCGGATGTCCATAACAACGCTCCTTACGACGATGGGTTGGTGAACATGGTTTTTGACGCGGCCGGGCCTAGTTTCGATCCGGATGATCATGATGCACCTGAGGAGGCACCGAACCCCGATGCTGCACAGTTCATAGAGTTGCTGGAGAATGCAAGGACTCCATTATATCCTGGTTGTGAGGATCATTCACCGTTGGAGGTGGTTACAAGATTGTTGAGCATCAAGTCCGATTTTAACATGTCGCAAGATTGCTACAACCGTCTTATGGAGTTGCTTATAGAAATATTGCTTGAGGGTGCGAAGTTGTCTAAAGACTTCTACCGGTCTAAGAGGATGGTTAGATCGCTCTGGATGGGATACGAAAAAATTGATGCCTGTCGCAACGGGTGCATGTTGTACTACAATGACGACAAGGATGAAGCCGCCTGCAGATTTTGTGGTGTCGATCGCTACAAGGCATGTGGTAGAGGAAAGTCTGTCGGTGCCAGGAAGCCTACCTCTTCGATGCACTACTTGCCATTGACGCCGCGGTTGCAGCGGTTGTTTATGGTGAAGGAAACTGCAGAAAACATGAGTTGGCATAAGCGAAAACATACCGAAGGAGTGTTGGATCACCCATCTGATGGAGAAGCATGGAAGCACTTTGATCGAGAGTATCCAGATTTTGCTTCTGATCCGCGTAATGTCAGATTGGGTCTCTGCTCCGACGGTTTTACCCCATTCGGACTTTTGGGATCCCAGTATTTGTGTTAGCCTGTGATCGTCACCCCGTACAATCTACCGCCTTAGATGTGCATGAAGACTCCGTATATATTTTTCACCGTTATTATCCCATGTCCGAACAATCCGAAAAGGAACATCGATGTGTATTTACAGCCGTTGATTGATGAGTTGAATCAGCTGTGGGAAGTAGGTTCCAACACGTATAATGTATCTTGAAAACAAAATTTTCGGATGCGGGCAGCACTTATATGGACCATCAACGACTTTTCGGCCTATGGAATGTTATCTGGATGGAGCACGCATGGTCGTTTTTCATGTCCGTATTTCATGGACAGCACTAAGGCTTTCCGTTTGAAACACGAAGGCAAACCGTGCTTCTTCGATTGTAATCGACAATTCCTGCCGAAGGATCATCCGTACCGGAGGAACATGAATGCTTTTCGTGCTGGCGTTGTGGAGAAGGTTAATCCCCCGCCAAGGTGGATCGGATACACGATATGGGAAGAGGTAAAAGATTTACCAAGAGCTATTGAGCAGCCTGTTACGGGCTACAAGTGTGACGGATTTGGTCGCACTCGTAACTGGACGAAGAGGAGTATATTCTGGGATCTTCCAGATTGGAGCACCAATCTGATTAGACATAACCTTGATGTCATGCATATCGAGAAGAATGTGTTTGACAACATAATTAATACTGTAATGGATGTAAAGGGGAAGACGAAAGACAATCCAAAGGCTAGATTGGACTTGGAAGAAATATGTAGACGTCCTGCATTGCATTTGATAGAGGACGGGAATGGGAAGTTGAAGCAGCCTAAGGCAATTTTCTCACTGGAGAAGGAGGATAAAGTGAGGCTTTGTAGGTGGATTCAAGGTCTGAAATTTCCAGATGGGTATGTTTCGAACTTGAGAAGATGCGTCGACCTCAAGGAGAACAAACTGACAGGTATGAAGAGTCATGATTGTCACGTATTCATGGAGCGGTTAATTCCGATTGCATTTCGGAAATTCTTACCGCAGGCAGTTTGGGATCCATTGACGGAGCTTAGCATATTCTTCAGGGACCTTTGTTCTAAGAAATTGCTCGTTGAACGTCTAGAAAAGCAAGAGAAGGACATTACGGTTACACTTTGCAAGCTAGAGAGGGTGTTCCCTCCTGGATTCTTTGACTATATGGAGCATTTGCCGATTCATCTTTCCTACGAGGTACGTATTGGTGGACCCGTCGAATATCGATGGATGTACCCGTTCGAGCGACATTTGAATCACCTAAAAAGAAAGGTGAAAAATAAGGCTCGGGTCGAGGGTTCTATTTGTGAAGCCTATATTCTCGAGGAGATTACAAATTTCTGCTCCTCCTATTTCAAACCTCATGTTGCTACGAATAGAATGAGGGCTCCGAAAAATGACGACGGATATTAAGAATTTAATGATGGAATACTGAAAGTATTCAATGCGTCCGGAAAGCCTTCGGAAAAAATGAAGAAGAGATATTTGAATAACGAAGAGCTAAGGGCTGCTCAGTTGTATGTATTACTCAATTGCGACGAGGATGAAGTGGAGAAGCTAGAGGGGTAAGTAACTCAGGATGATGAGTTTACGTCATCTCAATGTAATAGTATAAGCTAATATTATTGTACTAATCGGCGGTTGCTTCGTTGTTTTCCAGCACATATAATGATGAGTTGAGGCTGGTTAGACCCTACCTAACAGACGAAGCATTAGAACAAGAAATGAGACATCATTTTCCTTCTTGGTTGAGCGAATATGTAAGTAGCTCGGTAATTACTGGCCTCTTCTAATGCAACTGCACAATAAATAACTTATTATCGCTTCTTTGATATTCAGGTCGATCGTCTAATTTCACCCGAGATTGAATTAATTAGAACTCTTGCCAAGGGACCAATTACTTTTGTTAAAATATGGCCAAGTTACTGTGTCAATGGCTTTCGGTTCAAGTCGACAAATGCTCCGATCAGAGACAGCTTCCTGGATCTTGATTCCACGAAAAACAGTTGTTTGTGTATCAAGTCTTCGAACTACAAAGACGTCGATCCAGGAAATGATTTCTTTGGCATCTTGCGAGAGATTGTGGAGTTGTCATATAATAATGGCAGAGAACCTGCAAAGATTGTGTTGTTCAAGTGTGAATGGTTCGATCCGATTGAAAATCAAGGTTGGAAAATTGACAAGCATGGTCTTCTGGATATAAACTACAAGCGTAGATATCAAGGCTATGAACCGTTTGTCCTAGCAACTCAGACTCAGCTCGTGTACTTCACAGCTTATCCGAGACGGGGAGAAACGAAGTCTGACTGGTGGGCAGTATGCAAGACTAAAGCCAGAGATACTTTTGATGTTGACGAAAAAGCTTACCAGAAGGACGAGCTACCTCCTGTAACCAATATTGTCGATGTGGACTCCACGAAAGTTACGCATTACACGACACATAATGTAGAAGATGTAGAATTATCCGAAGAGGAAGACGAAGCTGACGAAGGCGAAGATGAAAGTGAAGATGAGGAGGAAGAGGAAGATGAGGTCGAGGAAGACGAACAAGATGATTATTCTGAAGATGATTGAGAGAGATATACTTATCTGAACTTAGATGTTTCTTCTAGAATACATTATCTGGACTTAGATGTTTATTGTAGAATGTATCATCATATGTTGTCTTGGTTATTATCTTGTCTTTGTTGTACTTTCATATTTCTAGTCTCTATTATTTGTTGTACTTTTATATTTCTAGTCTCTATTATTTGTTGTACTTTCATATTTCTAATCTCTATTATTTGTTGTATTATTATATGCTGTTATCAGGTATGGCAGGTCGTCGCGGAGCATACCGAAGGGGACAACGAGGTCACTCTCCTCCGGTACTTCCTACAGGTACTGCTAGAGGACAGAGTTTTCCTTCGGTACCTCATTCTGGTACCGGCTCTGGATCCTCGTCGCCGATTACTCCTCCATATCGGACAGTAAGTGGGCCTGGTGGGATGACGTCACGTGACATATCTCCTGGGACGAGTAGTTCCAGGCCTGTTGAGAGTGATCGCCCGTCTAGCGTTCTTACTGCTGATACGATGATGGAGACGGATGAGCAGATGGCGGAGGCTGCGGCGACGGCCGAGGCGGCGACGCTGACGGCCGACCAGCATCATACAGATGATGCGTGCGCACCTCCGGAGGAGAGGAGGACGGAGATCTGGGCCGACGGTACAAAGTAGGTGTTTTGGTTTATAATTTTTTTTTCTTCTATTTTTATCATAATTTAACTTTGTTCATGAATTCTTTATGTTTTTATAGATATCGTCCCCCAGAGGTACAGAGACGTCTAGGCCACATGCTGAGGCATAATTATGGTGGTGCTTGGATTAACTACTCTGAGGCTCCGAACGAGAGGAAGGCCTTCTGGTTTGCGCGCTTCAAGGTTAAAATATATTTGTTTTTAACATGAATCATATAATTTTTGTATATTATATATAACTGATAAATATTTGGTTTGCGCTCTTCTAGGATATGTTTTTCTATCCACCGCATTGGGCCGAGCTTATCGAGGGGATGTTTCCTGCCGTCGCTGCCAAGCTGATCCGCGACTCTATCAATGATCAGAAGGATCGTGATCGTGCCGAAAAGCTGACCCGATGAAGGCTCGATTCGAGGAGCCAAAGTACAAGGAGAAGTCGAAGAATGCCAAGGCGGCTAGGCAACATGCCTCGAAGTGGTGCGGTGGGTCGATTCCGATGACAGAACATTTCCGTCGTCTGGTATGTCTTCCTCTTTTAGAAATATTATTTTAATACAAAACCGATAAATTATTACTAAGATAATATATTTAATTACAGGTAAGGAAGGTCGGTAACGCCGACATGGTGACCGTCTTCCTGGCCACCCATCGTCGCGACGCTGACCTTATTGACGAGAGGGCCGAGCAGACTTATGTAAGTATTATAATACGTTATCTTAATTTCTTCGTGTCAATTTTAATATAACTTAGTAAATATGATGCAAATAAATATTCATGTAGTTAGTAATAATAAGTACATTAATTAGAAATTAGAAATAATAAGTACATTAATTAGAAATTAGTAATAATAAGTACATTAATTAGAAATTAGAAGTTAGTAATAATAAGTACTTTCTAGGCCGAGTATCAAAGGCTGCGGAAACGGGCGGCTGCTAGTGCACCTGATGCAGGCGAGGCCGGTACTTCCTCGCAGCCCACTCAGGCTCCATCGGCGGACGAGCTGTAGATGGCCGCCGCTGGTGGACTCCGTAGGGGTACGTACTACGGTACAGGATCCTATGGCGCCCTAGTTGTGACCCAGTCCTCTAGGACATCTCCTGCTAGTGTGCATGGTCCACAGCCGTCCCAAGAGTCTGCCCGAGTCCACCAGATGATGGAGTCTCTCCGTGACGACCTGCTACGACGGATCGAGGAGCAGTCTCAGCACGACGATCCTGCGCTGCTAGCACGATTGGATGCGCTCGACCGTGGCATTATGGACCTCAGGGAGACGACTGAGAGGACAGAGCGCACCGTTGGAGGGTTAGAGCACACGGTCATGGAGCTACAAACAGGACATGTGACCATGGCCGAGAGGATGAGATTGGTGCAGGATTCGATGGTCGAGAGCAGTGATAGAATGTTACCTATCATGGATTCATACCACCAGCGACTTACATCGTTGGAGCGTGCTGGTCTTCCAGGTGCACCTTCATCGTCGTCGACTCCGCCGCCTCCACCGCCATCTTCTTCGACACCGACTCCACCGACGTCACTGCCTCCATCGGTATCGATTTCACGTGAGGAGTATGAGTTGTTCTTATCCCTTCGTCGCGGCGGTGCCCCTTCTGTACCAGATTCTTAGTAGTCCTAGTTAGGATTGTTTCTGTGTTTGTTTTATTCTTTGTTTGTGACTCTTTTCATTTGTTGGTTGTGTGGATTTGGATACTTGGTTGTTTTGGATACTTGGTTATTTGGATATTTGGTTATTTGGATACTTGGTTATTTGGATATTTGGTTATTTGGATATTTGGTTATTTGGTTAGTTATTGTGCGATTGTTGTAAACTTGGTTATTTGGATATTTGGTTATTCGCAATTATCGATGTCAAGTATAGAAACTTGGTTAGTTGTGTACAGCGAAAAATGGACATTCTGTGATTGTTTGGATCCTATTCTACAGTGAGAAATGGTTATCTTTTTAAACTGCAGGAAGAAATGGACATTCTGTATTTTTATTTTTTTATTTTTTTAGAATTAGCGACGTTTACCGACGTACACCGACGTACATTTACGTCGGTAAACGTCGGTAAATATGCGATATTATCTAATTTACTGACGTTTTAGCGACGTTATAATATGTCGAAAAACGTCGGTAAACTTCGGTGCACATCGGTAATATTTCCAGGAATTCCCAGGATTTACCGACGTTTAGCGACTTTGAACATGTCACTAAACCACCGACGATTCGTCGGTAGTACGTCGGTAATTTATCGACGCGTAGCGATACGCAGTAATACGTCGCTAATCCACCGACGTCATGACGGTAGACGTCGGCAATATACCGACGTATATATACGTCGGCAAACGTCGATAATTGCGACGTTTGGCGACGTTTAGAAGATTAGCGACTTACATTTCAACGACTATCACGAAACGTCGGTAATTCCGTCGCTAAATATCTTTAGCGACGAAATTTGTCGTTTTAGTGACGTCTTTATGCGTCGCTAAAACGACTTATTCTGGTAGTGAGCATGTGTGAAACTGGACCTGAGGAAGGAGTATGACATGGTCAATCGAGACTTCCTCTGTCATCTGATGACCGCCATGGGTTTTGCGGACCACTGGGTTGCATTGGTCCGGGAGTGCATCATGTCCGCCACTTTCTCTGTCCTCATCCAGGGCATTCCTTATAGGTACTTCCAGAGCAATCGTGGGCTTAGGCAAGGTGACCCCCTGTCTCCTTACCTGTTTACGCTTGTTATGGAATACTTTACATGTCTGATTGACCTGGCAGTGCACCGTGGGAGGCTGGTCCCATTGTTTCGGAGTGTGGATCTCCCAGTTACCCACCTTATATATGTAGATGATCTCTTGGTGTTCATCCAGCCATCGACGGAGGGTATGCAGACGCTTTCGAAGATTATGGGAGAGTTGAATTCCCTCTCGGGCTTTCAGATGAACATAGAAAATAGCAGGGTATCACTGCCCGTTCCCAGAATGTATATTTTAATACGTGTACTGCTTGAATGTATTTATTTAACATTTACCATGCATTTGTTCTGTATTTAATTCCTTTAAATTTATGCTAATTATTTTTTCTGTATTTTATTTTCTGCTTTTGCTTTGTCTTGGGTTCGGCTTTGGTTGGTTTGTTTGGATTTAGGATGGTTCATCATGAACCCAACCAACCCCCTACCTACCATCATCTCCATTTAAAGCCCAACCCTTTCTCTCTCTTCATTACTTCTTATTCTCATTTACTTTTCTTCTTCTTCCTCATAACTCGCACCACCTACCAAGAGCTTAGGCAAGTGCATCTTGCTTCCACATGAGAACCCATTTTTTATGGTTTATTTATCTTTCTCTCTTGATTCTAAGATAGTTTAGAACTTGACATTTTTGTATTTTAAAGTTTTATTTTTGTAGATCTAGAAATTTGCTATTTTCGGATTTTGGTGGTTTTGGTCTACCAAACTTCCTTAAATTCGAGTTTTGATCGTTCTAGGTTGTTGAGATTTGTGTTATACCCCATTTTGATTTATGGAAGTCCCATTTTAGGCTTAGATTGAGGTTTCATGGAAATTTAGAGTTCTGGAGGTTCTCTACGCCCACGTTTATACGTGTCCGCGTAATATCAAGCTCTACGCCCATGATCATTCGTGTCAGCGTGAATCTGGATTACGCAAGTCTATTCTGGCTTGGCATATTCCTTTACGCGTATTCATTTACGCGTAACATGATTTTCTTTATGCGTACTAGTTCACGCGTAACGTTATTTCTTTACGTGTACTTCCTTTAAGCGTAATGTTATTCCTTTACGCGTACTAGTTCACGCGTAAATATTATTTTCTTATACGTACAAATTTACGCGTAACATGATTTCCTTTATTCTTTACGCGTACAATATTTCACGCATAACGCTATTCTTTACGCGTACAATGTTTCACGCGTAACTCTATTCTTTAGCGTAATGTTATTCCTTTACGCATAACTCCATTTTTACGCGTAACTCCATTTTTACGCGTAACTCCATTTTTACGTATACTTCCTTTGGCGTACTCCTTGGGCGTATGGCACCCCTTATTATATCCTTACGCCTTTTGGCATGAACTCGATATAATCATGATATGGTAATATTTTTAATACATATTGTTGTGTGGAATGTGTCCTGTGTCTCGATTGGTTTATGGATGCCCAAAATGCCTGGAACTTAACCATGAGAGTTATAGACTCGACCATACTAAATGCTAGTTGACTTTCATGCCTTATCACGAATTGACATTGATTGTTACCTTGACTAATGATTGATCATGCGTTCCTAGTTGGAACTAAGAGACTGGCTAGTCGTCTTATTGAAACTGAATGAGACACGTTCATATTAACCATGAACCATTGCAATCGACTAGCCAATCCCGAACATTGGCATATGGACATGTGCAGACTTTAACTTATTTTCTACAAAAGTAGTATGTATACCTTATAGTCAAGGCATGATTATTCCGTGGCTAGGTTTGATTGTTGCATTACGCTATGTAAGACCTACAACCTAACCGCACGGGCATCGTTGTAGAGTTATGCATATCGTACCCTGTACGAAAGTACTCATTCTGAATGACCATGATCCACGACATGAGATTTCAACTAACATAGGGACTATTAAGTTAAATAAAATAACGATTGCATGGAGAGAATGAATTCCCGAGTTCTTACATGGCAGCCATCTCAGGACAATTAGTGTCCCGAAATGCCGGCTGGTTCCCACAGATACTGTAAATCTGTCACACGGGCAGGGAGTGGTATCTGCTTATATCTTTACTTATATTGCTGACGGTTGTCCCGCTGGGACTCGTCTAATTCATGATTGGCGCAATTGATTATAGGGTAGACTAGCCTTGCTTGTACATAGTAAGAACTGAGAAATCCTTTATTGCATATTTTCAGGGCAACTTGGAACTTACAGTTAGCAAGCCGTAGTAGTTGTATTGCCGTTTAAATTGATTTGTTTGTGTACTGTACCTACTCCGTTAACTACTGAGATGATCAGAATGTCAGGACATGACGGATCAACTTATGTCCTTGTTTGGTTGGGAAGTTGGTTTTAAGTGTCGTGATGTTGCGTGAATCCCAGTAGCAAGCGGAGACTTATTTATCATATTCTTAACTCTTACCACTGGTTTTATTTCTCATGTCGTGCTTCCTTGTGGTACTTGCTATTAGAGGTCTAACCTCTCTGGTTTTGCATGGCCAGATTTAGAGACAGTTTCCGAGGACTCAGCTTACTTCTACCTCCAAGATGGTCAATACTAGAGGGATGATCGCAGGAGGACACGAGTGGGTTCCTTACTTCCCCGCTCGTTTTGCTACTTACTTTATATTTTGCCGTTTGGCACCGACATGTTAGTCGGATTGTCTTGTGCTTACTTTTACATAATTGTAACTAAGTCAGACTACAGCTGATAACGATTGTGTATACCTTGTTATATCATCTGGCTATGTTTTGTAAAGCCAGACCTTAAGAACATTTTGACTGAGCGTTTGGGATGCCTTACTGCTTTATCTTACATGTTCTCTATTACTGCTTCTTGATTGAATGATTGAGACAATAGATGTTGAGTAACCCTAGTGAGACTTTCATGTAGTATGCACCCCCTCGTCTTTAGACAGCATTGATCGTATTAGACGGTATTCATCTATCCGTAATACGTAGCTGGCTGAGTCACTCTCCCGCTCTCCGGTATTCTGATTCTGGGGCGTGACAAAGTTTTAGTGGTGGCCCATGCAGGTCTGATTTCAGACTTGTGGTGTGCTTTAATTTATAGGATGTCTCAATCACAAATTTTTCCCCTTGATCTTATGATTCATTACTCTCGACCCTAACTTGACATTCAGGTATCCTTTGACTTCATTGATCTTTCATCTCCGATCGTTTGATTGCTCTCTTGTCCCTTTTCTTAGGGGCATCTCGTCCGCATCTGTTAGAGCTGGACAGCAACAACAAGGGCAACACAAATAACATGACCGTGTTGGTCAGCAACAAAGGCCAGTACTACCTCAAGAGAACATCCAAGAAGAAGTGATAGTGGAACCAACAGCTGGACCGCAATATCCGGAGGTTCCAACACCACCAATAGTTCCGCCTACCCCTATGGCAGTAACACACCAGCCCTTCTGGAAATCATAAAAGGGATGATTGCTACTCAGCAACATCAGATGTTGGCCCAGCAACACATGCACACTCAGCTGCAAGAGCAGAATGTATTGCCCAACCAAGGATTGCAAACGGCTTTGAAAAGGGGAGTGAGGACTGATTCAGGGGCGTCAACCAGGTTCTGCAAGTACAACCCCCATTATTTCGAGGGCACGGAAGATGTCATTTCAGCAGATGCATGGCTTAAGGACATCGAGGCTATTCTGACAGCGGCTACGGTACCGACGGGAGAACGTGTGGATCAAGTGAAGCTGTTGCTTCAGGACCTCGCACGTGATTGGTGGGAATCAGAAGAAGTGGGCATCAGACATCCCATAGCTTGGGATGATTTTACTGCAAGGTTCAAGACGAAGTACTATAGAGTTGTAGCACAGTTCGAGCTACAGCTGTCACGCCCCTGCACCAGAATACTGGAAAGCGGGGGCAGACATAGCCAGCTACGTATATGAAATGGGATCCATCTCGCTATACGGTCACGGCTGTCTGGATACATGAGGGTTTAACTACAAGCCAATAGTCTCTTAAGGTCATGAACAAGCCTAGTGTCTCAATCACAAGCAAGTAAATGAAGGTTACAAGATGTATGATCATTAAATATACAATAATAAGGCGTCTCAAATATTACATATTCAGTTGATCATGAAGCTAGTCGTTACAAAATGTTAGGACTAGCAAGAGTTTAGTCATACATGATCAACCCTAGGATCTGTTAATCATGTTACAGCCCGTAGGCAGACAGTAAGTAAAGTGCAACCGAGCTAACAGGTGCTCGTCGGCTAAACGCCTCAAAAGAATATTTTTACAATAGAGTGGAAGATCAAAATAAACCCACTCGTTGCCAGGGTTCCGTCTAGTGGCCACCATCTGGCTGGAAGGTCGATAGATCCTCTGGAGCTGCTCCAAAATCTGGCCACACAAAACCAGCTGGGTCAGACCCCAGAAAGAGCAAGTGCCACAAAGGAAGCTTCACTTAGGAACTAAAACCAGCAATCAGCACAAGAATATAAATAAAAGGGAGAACTGGAAATAAAGAAAATACATCAGGATGATATACGACGAGATAACCATGAAGCTATTCAGATAACCAGGTTACAACCCGTAAACCAAACAAGGACCGGGGTTGTAACCCTTCGTCTGAACAGAACTTGGAATTCTCACCATTTATCGGTAAAATAAATGCAAGCATTCTGGTCATGCAGTAATCAGGATCAGGACAAGACTAGACTGGTTAGACTCCATCCAATCATTTTACTGCCAAGCAAGAATTACGGCTTGATACTTTAACTAACTAGGGTTATCACAAGCGTAGTTACTAGCAAGATGTAGTGAGAATCTTCCACAGCCACAAGCCCTGCAGTCCATCCAGGTTACCCGGGTTGAAAGATTTAGAGTTGAATTCAGGTGGGTACATCGTCCAGGAAACGAATGTACCCTTAGGTAGCTTGAAGGGTACAACGTATGACAGTGTGCTGGAAATGTGCCCTACTCGACGGCAGGCTACAGATCCCAAGGCGTGCCCAGGTAACGGGATTGTCTGTAGCTAGAAGATCTCTTTATGACTAGTGTATTAATCTAGTTATTAGCCTTAGTCCATTTCAATAGGTACTCCTGACCGTGGTACTCAGGAGTCCTCTCCTAGACATGATGCAAGACAGGACTGGATTATTTGTACAAGCACAATCGTCCACGGTGTCCAAGATTAATTATACAGGTCATGTCATGTCAGGTAGCCGTCGCAACGGCTTATCAAAAAAATCATGTCAAGTTTAACATGTCCAGTTTACTGGTCAGGAATGCGCCACGACGGGCCACTATCAGGTCATGTCAGGTTAGTCATGTCAGGAGTATACCACTACGGGTCACTGCCATGTCAAAACATATCAAGTAAATTCGTGATTATCAAGTTATAGGAGAGCCATGCAGCTAAGGAGAGCCATGCAGCTAAGGCATATGCGGTCACTGCCATGTCTAATAAAATATCAATACACAGGGCTATAGGAGAGCCATGCAGCTAAGGCATATGCGGCCAAGAATGATCTCATGCGGCTGGAAGAGAACAGCCCATGCGGCTGAACAGGGTCAGGCGCATGCGGCTAAAAAGGGAAAGGCTTATGCGGTCAAAAGGGGTATCAGTCATATGCGGCTCGGAGATCCACTCAGTCATGCGGCTGAGAAAGGCAAGACATATGCGGCCAGGAGGATAGGGAACTCATGCGGCTAGCGGGGATGGGTCCATGCGGCTGGCTGACCAATCATGTGCACGCGGTCGGGGAGGAGCAACCCATGCGGCTGCGGGGAGCAAAAACTATGCGGTCAAAGGAAGTAAACCCATGCGGCTGGGAGACTGCGGTCTATGTGGCTCGCGAGTGTTGAGTTCATGCGGCTCAGGGTGGGCAGAGTCCCATGCGGCTAAGGGGAAGGCTCAGTCATGCGGTTAAGTAAGAAGGACTTCATGCGGCTAGAAGGAATACTTGCCGCATGAACTTGTCATGCGGTCAAGTCAAGGCAATAGTGCATGCGGTTGGAACTGACTTGCCACATGAATGTTCATGCGGTCAAGTGCTACCATACGGCTCGGGACTGTGCTTCTTCTCCAAATTCCCGAGAAGAAGTACGCCATAAGCCATGGCTTCCAAGCTGCATAACTCTATCATCCGGAGCCCAAATCCGAACTTTCATAGGTCAAAATGGGGTAGAACAAAATTCTCTACAACATGGAACCCTCAAAACTCGAAAATAACAAGATTTAGTAGATCAAAACCCAAGATTTCCAAAAAAATAAGTAAACTCAGATTTACAAGAATCTAGCCATGGAAAGAGGAAATGCCAAGTACTAAAGTAAGTTAAAATGTTGTAAGAAAGAGAATGAAGCAATAAAATTGGAGTTCCTCCATGAAGCAAGTTGCACTTGTCTAGACCTCTCTCTCTCTGGTAGGTGAAGAAGTAAATGGAAGAAGAGTAATGAAGAGAGAGAAGGAAGAATGGTTAATAAATGGTAGTGGTGGTGGTAGGTAGGTAGGGGGTTCACCCCTTGGTTCATGATGAACCAATAGCAATCCCAAACCGAACCAAGCCAACCCGAACTAAGAATAAACCAAGCCAGGGAGGAAACTAAGCAAGAAAATCATACAATACAAGAATAAATACGTACATGTATTTCAGAATACGTAATACGAACCACAGGCATTACAACAGCAGAAGTTTATCAACCTCAAGCAGGCCGGCAAGACGGTGGATGCTTTTACAGCAGAGTTCTGCAGATTGAGTAGGTTTGCCCCGGAGATGGTAGCAACGGAGAGCCAGAGGGCTATGAGATTTCAGCAAGGATTCCATCTTGAACTCTTGCAATTGATAGAGGGGCATAACTACCAGACTTTCAATGATGTATTGACGGCAACTCGGAGGCATGAGATCACACCAGAGGATCACATCAAGGACTGGAGGTCAGAAGAGATCTCACAATCAGATTGAAGGAGGAGGGGGAGTAGCGCCCCGAATAACAGCACAATCTCCTGGCATTCGCATCCACGATGTGGCGATACGGGGGCCAGCACCACCAACAAGACAGCGACAGCAGCAGCAGCAGAGGAAGGACCAGCAACCCCCAGCGGGCTGTACCTATTGTGGAAAGACAGGGCACACTAGAGGTGTATGTCGGGCATTGAACGGACAATGTTTGATATATGGAAGTCCAGATCATCGGGTTTCCACCTGTACCATGAGTTCGAGGTCTGAAGGACCAGCGGTAGCAGTGAGACCATTGACACAACACCCGTTGATGTCACAGGCTCAGATGTTTCGGTAGCAGAAACCACCGATGCAGCAGCAACAACAAAGACCACCCCAGCATCACCAAGGCAGGGGCCAGCAGCAATACCAGGCTAGGCCGCAGCATAGGAACCAACAAGGAGGCCTAGGGCAGGCATTCAATCTTTCCTTGGAAGAGGTATTGGCATCGGAAGATGTTGTGGCAGGTAACATTTTCGTCGCCTCATATCCCGCAGTAGCATTGTTTGATTCGGGAGCATCCCACTCATTTATATCTGCACAATTTGTGACGTGACTAGGAATAGAATTCAAGGCATTGCCAGGGAGGTTGAATATACTCACTGGTAATGGGCTCGTAGGAGTTAGTAGAGTTATTCTAGCGTGTAGAGTTGTAGTTTGCGGGCGTTCCTTACCCGCCAGGTTGATAGAATTTTCTGTTGGAAATTTTGACGTTATCTTAGGCATGGACTGGCTGAAAGACAGTCATACGACAATAGATTGTCGTAGAGGGAGTGTATCTTTTAATATTCCAGGCATGAAGCGGTTCACCTTAGTCAGATCAGAGACATACCAGCATGAACACGGAGTAGTGGCGACAATGGAAGAAATTTTAGTCCCAAAGATAGTTGAAGAGTTTCTTGATGTATTTTTCGAAGAACTTCTAGGTCTACCACCGGTTAGGGATATTGAGTTCAGTATAGAATTGGCACCTGAAACTAAACCGATATCAGATCGAGTTTACAGAATGGCAGATTCAGAACAGGCCAAGGTGTATCAACACATAGAGGAACTGAAGGAGAAGAAGTTCATTCGAGTTAGCGAATCACCATGGGCAGTACCAGTAGTACTTGTAGGGAAGAAGGATGGGTCATCAAGGTTGTGCATTGACTACAGAAAGCTCAACGCGACAACAGTAAAGAACAAGTACTCACTACCAAGGATCGACGACTTGTTTGATCAGTTGACCAGAGCAAGGGTTTTCTCTAAGATAGATCTTTGATCCGGGTATCATCAAGTGAGAGTTCGGAAAGAAGATATTCCCAAGACGGCATTTAGGTCAAAGTACGGATATTACGAATTGTTAGTAATGCCGTTTGGTTTGACCAATGCTCCAGCAATATTATAGATTTGATGAACCGCATCTTTATGCCGTACTTAGATCAATTTATCGTTGTGTTCCTCGACGACATTCTTATATACTCAGCTAGTGATGAAGAGCATGAAGATCACCTCAGAAAAGTGTTACAGGTTATGAGAGAGAAGCAGTTGTACGCCAAGCTCAGCAAGTGTGAGTTTTGGACGGATCACATTTTATTCTTGGGACACATCATATCAGGGGCTGGAGTAGCAATGGATCCCAAGAAAGTAGAAGCAGTAGAGAGTTGGCCAATACCTAAGATCGTAGCAGATGTGCGAAGTTTCTTGGGATTAGCAGGATATTACAGAAGGTTCGTATCAGACTTTGCAAGAATCTCAGCACCCATGACCCGCTTGACACGAAAGGATGTGCCATTCATTTGGTCGGTAGAGTATCAGGCATCATTTGAGAATTTGAAGCAGAAGTTGATCACGGTACCTATTCTTACATTACCGGTTGGACCCGAAAGTTTTACTGTATATTGTGTTGCGTCAGGAAAGGGACTTGGGTGTGTCCTAATACAACATGGGAAGGTGATAGCGTATGCATCTAGGCAACTTCGAGACCATGAGAAGAATCACTACAACAAAAAGACATATTAATGATGCTTGATAAGTGAATTTCATGACGGCTGATAAAGAAGCGTCATCAAAGTTCGAAATACCTTTTTCTATGACGGTTTAGGCTAATTCTGGGCTTTTTATAACGTTTATAAAATAAAGCGTTATTAATAATTTAGAGCGGTGGCAAACTTGTAATATTTTTTAAGTTTAATTGTTGGCAAAATCCTTGCTATAGCCTGCCTCTCCTCCAAAATATTCTGGTCTTTTCCTTCTCCTCATTTCTTCTCCCTCCTCTCCCCCAACTCCAAAACCCTAACCCTAGATCCAAAATCTTCGAGGAGGGCCTCACGCTCCTCGTCGCCCTCCAGGACAAGCTCGAGGCCGCCGCGTACGCGATCGACAAGAACGCAAAGGAGGAGCGTTAGGGTTCTGCTCGTCCTCTTCTCCGCGCTCTCCCTCTCCTTCCTCTTCCCCATTCTCGCGCTTCTTTCTGACCCCTCTTCGTCCTCTCCCTCCCAATGGTGGCTCGACGGCTCAAGAAGTCCCTCCAGAGGTCCATGTCCTCTTCCATCACCATCTCCTTGAGTACCACTGCCACCAACATCACCACCTCCAAGTCCTACTCCCATCCCATCTCCCACAAGCTGAAACCCGGCAAGCGGGCCAACGACTCCAACAGCCTCAACTCCAGTACCGAGAAGCCCGCCACGTCGAAGAAGTTCGTCCCGCCTATCGTGAGAAAGAAGTCGAAGAAGTCGTTGACCGAGCTCCAAATTTTTTGGTCAGCCGCCCAAATTTTTTGATCAGCCGCCCAAATTTTTTGATCAGCCGTCCAAATTTTTGGTTCTTTCCAAAGCCGCCAAAATTCTCATCTATATTCCTCCAAAATCCTCAGCTCTAGAATAAAGTTGTCTAAATTTTTTTCCTCTCCAAAGGGAACCATGAGCTCGACAGTGTGCCCCCATGGACTCCTGGAGGTCTTCTGCACCATTTGGATCGCCCTCGTCGCTCTGAAGGTGCAGAAGAGGGTGCAATATCAGAGGCGGCCATGGACGAGATCAAGATCCTGATGCAGATCGACGAGGGCGATCCCGACGACACCCGCTGTATCGTGAAGCTCCGACATCGAGGGGGCCCTCCTTCAGAAGATCTGGTACTGACCGCACATCCGACTCGGTGGGTCCAAAGATCCCTCCTTCAGAAGCACACAAGGTATTTGATAAATTGTTTTGTGGTACTCTCTCTTTTCCGCACAACTACCTAACTTTAACATCATACTCAAAACGTTGCTTCAGGACATGGAACCGTATGACTCAACTGAACGAGTATGACTCAGCGAGGCTCTACAAAGAGAGGTGAATGTCTTGAAACAAATCTTGATATGGATTTCTACTAGTATTGCGATTTTCAACAGTTAATTTGCGAGAACTGTAACTTGGAAGAGTTGAGAATCCTGAAATTGGAAGCATGAGCTAGCCAATATGGTCTATATCGGATCGCAATCGTCAACTCAACATAGATAACCAGTAGTGAATGAGGGAGCTAGCCAATATAGACTGTGGGACAATTCTTCAAGGTGGTATAGGCCAAATTCCTCTTATTTGCTCCTTTTTTTGAAATTTAAGATCATACAATTTCTATTGTCATAAGAACATGAGATCAGTCTAATTAAGTGTCAACAATTTTTTTTTCATATATGCACTAGTTTGGAAATATGCTCAAATTTTAGGAATTTCCACTAACAGTGAAAGAATAGTGTAACCACTAATCGATCATATGTCACAGAGTATGTAGAGTTCATGATAGCATAGTCAAATGGCTGAAAGAAGAAAATTGCATTTTCAGGCTTTGTATTTACATTTTCATTTTCAGGCATTTGTATTTCCATTTTCATTTTCAGGCATTTGTTTGATATGTGAATGTTATGATTATTGTGAATATTAAGATGTGACATTTGCATTTTCAGGCCAAGTTTCTCCAAGCAGCTGTTGACTGGAAGAAGAAAATTGGATTCAAAGGTATAAGTTCACTTTTAATTATTAAGAGAACATGAATTAGAAAACATGCATTTACAAGTGTTTGCTATTTTACTGGGTATTTTGGCATGCTTGTGAAAATGTATCAAAATTTATTATATGGAAGTTAACTCCTGTTTCTTACATAAATTCAGGCATGATGTTTTTACTTCCAATCAGTAGCTTTTAATGTGAAAGTCCTAGGTGTCTTTTTATTTTGAGTTTTAGATCCGTAGAATACTCACCTGTGTCTATGGAAATGGCAATTCAAATAATTAATGATGCTGGTTTTATTTTTTCAGGGACTCTACTGATCGAACCTAAACCTCAAGAACCTACTAAGCACCAGTAATGTGTCACAAGTTGATTTATTTTAATTTTTAAAGTGTGATTATATTTTTTTTATTTATTTGATGTGATCTACTTATGTTAGGTATGATTGGGATGCTGCTACTACATTCTCTTTTCTCCAGAAGTATGGCCTTGCAGGTAATTCCTCATGCCATCACACTCGTACGAAGAGCATTACCTCAACGTAGGCATTCTGTATGTTAACTCCTTTCTCATGAAGAATTTATGCAGTTAAGCATTTGGATATTAAATATGTATTATGAATTTGAATTGTTCCCAATAAGTATCAGACTTTTGCTACTTGTGTAGTTGGAAGTATTATAATCTTGGAAGCTATTTCCTTATATTTGCTTAGGTGCCTGAACTGTTGTAGTTGGAAGTATTATATCTTGGGAGCTAATTCCTTATATTTGCTTAGGTGCCTGAACTGTTCCCAATGTTAACATAGGAAGTATGCATTAGTAGTATGTTGCACTAACAAAAACTTGGCAAGATGACGATTGCCAAAACTTTACAAGACAACATGGCACCAAATTTGTTATGTCTGTGTCTTGTCCTTGCCAAAACTTTACAAGACAACATGGCACCAAATTTGTTATGTCTCTGTCTTGTCCTAAATGTGTCCGTCACAGAAATGACATTGATTTTATAGCGTGACTACTGTACATGTTTTCTAGGGGTGCACAATTGTCCCTTTAAAAGTTTCGTTTTATCTAAAGATTGAAACTGTATGTTTTCAAATATTATATGTGCTGCCTTTCTCTGGGCTGTATGTAGACTGTCAGCAAAATCTCTAGGTGTTCCAGTCAATGGTTGCTGTGACTTGGATCATTGATCATCGTGCTCTTTGACCCACAAGTACTTGCTACGAGTAATCCAGAAATTAGTCCAATGTGTACAAGTCCTTGGTTTCTTGCAATTTTCACATTACATTATAAAGTATATTGAACCTTGTTTTTATCTTTTTTAGGGTTTTGCTACATGTTCTGTGGACAGTTTTGATGTGGCCAAGTTTTGATGTGGACAATTTTGGTAGTTGTAAATATATATATATGTATTTGGATATCCAATGTAATGAAGATGTTGATATGTACTCTATTTTGAGAAATGTAATAAAGATGGTTATATATAATGTTAAGTTTTTGGAATGTAATATATACTGTGCATTATAGAGCATTATAAATATGCTAATTTTAATAGTATAAAGTGTTATAAATGTGCTGCATTGAGCCTATACATATTATCTATTCATGATGTTTTAAAATTGTTCTGAATTGTGCACTATATATTAACTATTCATAACGCTTTTATAGAAACTATTCATGACGATTTTTTATGACGCTTTTAAAAAACATTTATAACACCCGTTTTCATAACGGTTGCTTTGAAGAAAAAAGCGTCATGGTTTGTCATTAATGATGCTTTTTAGCCGTCATTAAAAGGGTTTTTGTTGTAGTGAATTATTCGACTCATGATTTGGAGTGTGCAGCAGTAGTATTTGCTTTGAAGCTATGGAGGCATTACTTGTACGGTGATCGAGTGGACATGTACACGGACCACAAGAGTCTGAAGTACATCTTTACTCAGAAGAAACTGAACATGAGACAGAGAAGATGGTTAGAGTTGATCAAGATTACGACGTAGAGCTTCAGTATCATCCAGGCAAGGCTAATGGTAGCAGATGCTCTTAGTAGGAGAGGCGGCGCATTTATGTTGACATCACAAAAACACATTTTAGAAGATCTTCAAGGGATGGACATCGAGGTTATACTTCCTAGTGATATAGAAATTCTGGCAAGTCTACGAGTTCAATCCGACTTGGTAAACAGGATCAAGGCAGCTCAGGTGCAGGACCCAAGGATTCAGAAGCTTAGGGCAGAATGTGAGTCAGGACTCAGGAAGGAAATGAAAATTCACGAAGATGGTACACTTAGATTTGGATAACGTCTATGTGTGCCAAGTGGAGATATCATACATGAGGTTATGACGGAAGCCCACAATTCTCAGTATTCTATACACCCCGGAGGGACCAAAATGTACAAAGATATCAAGCAGCACTTCTGGTGGAACGGAATTGTCACTTTTCGTTCCCAGAATACGTATTTTAATTCATGTACTGTCTTAATATATTTATTTAATATATATAATCATGTATTGTTCTGTATTTAAAATTCCTTTCATTTTACGTTAATTAATTTTTCTGTAATTTTACTTTCAGCATTTTACTTTCTGCTTTGTTTTTGGGTTCGGCCCGAGTTGGTTTTTTTTCGGCCTTGGATGGTTCAACATGAACCCAACTTGTAGTGCCCCGTCCCGCAAAGTCAATCGGAGAAATCGAAACGCCGACGGCGTTCGGACTTGGCCTTACAACGGCGACTCGAAGACATCGCTCAGGTGGGGTAGTTTCGGTGAACTTGCCTCATCTTTGCCTTCACATAATAAATCGTATATTTTCAAACTTGCACAAGTAGGCTTATAATAAAAGAGACGAATCCACATAGCTAAAGGGAATTATTCCGACGGATCGAATCGAGTTTAGAAGATGGAAAACGTCCCACGGTCTGATTAGAGTTGGTACTCAGCGTGCTTTGAAAACGACACTCGATCCTTCGTCCCGCGGCTTGGGAGAAGGAAAAGTTGGTATTCGATACAAACATTGAGTTAGCCTAAGTCATAGGCATCGCCGCGTAAATGCTCGATAAAGCATGCACGTTTCCACTGCGCAAGGCTTGGCATAGCCTTGGCTCGTCCCTCGGGTTAAGTTGTAGGCTTGAGTAAGTTAGACAAAGTTATGCCGGTCGACCTAAGTCATTCCAAGTGTCGTCCCGCTCGTTCTGCGGTTGTCAAGTCAAATAGTTCCACGATCTTACGGGCCGTCATATAACATATGACTTGGGTGATAGCGTCGCGTAGTACGGAAGTCAGTTAAAGGCACGAGCCACGGTTGGCGCGATGTAAAGTTAGCCACGGTCCATGGCACTTAAGGAATATGTTTTGTTCAAGTTAAGTTGGAAGGCTACGTAGTAGTCATTCCCTCGAGTTCAAAGAAGTTCGAGGCGGTCCCTCAGTTGGGAGCCTCGCGTCCTGTCCACGTTAAGGTGTTTCAAGGCGGTCCCTCGGTTGGGAGTCTCGCGTTCCTATCCACGTTGAGTATTCGAGGCGGTCCCTCGGTTGGGAGTATCGCGTTCCTATCCATGTTGAGTATTCGAGGCGGTCCCTCGGTTGGGAGTCTCGCGTTCCTATCTACGTTAAGAAGTTCGAGGCGGTCCCTCGGTTGGGAGTCTCGCGGTCCCGAGGCACGTTATGCCAAGTGTGATTCAAGCACGAGTTGCTAAGTATAGTTCCGGTCGTACCAACAAGTAGGCCATGCATTTACGTGAGTCTAGATGTCTCGTAGGTGCATGGTCATTGGACACCTTATCGACAAGGATTTCTGCCTAGACTGGTTATACGCCGGGGCATCGGGCCCAGTCGTCCTAGGAGGTAGACGTTATAGCAGCGCATGCTTTTATTACGTGGGTAGTCGGAGGCTTTCAACGGGGCTCGCTACCTGCGCTGAAGGACCCGCTGCCTGCCCGAGCTATGTCCGCGATGGCTTGTCATGCCAGTGGCCTTTCATATAGATAATTGGCGTGCTAAGCGGCGAATCCGCATGCACGGTGTCGGTCGTAACAAAGGAAGCGTAAGCACGGTATGCGATGTGTTGTGAAATGTGTGCTCGGTTGCACCAAAGTGTTATAAAGCCTACGATTCGGTTATACGTAAAGACATGCTTCGGCACGAGATACGTTGTCATACTTGAGTTCTCAACATCGGTTCCACAAGTTGGGTCATACGTTTCGAGTTAAGTCGAAAAGGGCAAGTATTTGACACGACCTAGTCGTTACGTCCAAGAGTATGGTGCGAAAGACAAGTACGAGTCGGTACGTTGACAATGCAAGCACGAGAAAAGTCTAGAGGCAAAGTATGGGTACGTTATTAGTGCAAGGCACGAAAATGGTCTAAAGATACTAAATAGGCCGAGCGTCGGTCCTAAAATCGATCCTAAGGCAAGGCTAGAAAGACAATCGTAAAGGGGGCTCGTATTGCACAAAGTAAATAAAACGTGTTGGTTTTGTATGGGTGGGCGAGGAGCCCACTCCACCAGTACAGTTGAGTACTGACACCCACACAGTGTTTATGTGCAGGCACAGGTAGAAGCTCGTGGTACGGGGCTCGCTTGGATGCGTCGAGGCACGGAGTTCCTTGGCGATTCGAAGCGTACGGCCGCGTGAAGACAGACTTATACGGGACATAATGTATGGACATCGCCTTTCGAAGCTTCTGCTGGATTCAAGTATTGTATCGAGAGATGAGAGAGGGCAGAGTGACTTGAAAAGTGAGACGAGTAATTTGAGTGATTGTAATCTCGGCCTTGTGCCCCAATGTAACCGTTGTTCGATATCAATAAAAGAGCTTCTTTTGAATGAATTGTGTTTTGTTCTAAATTTCTGCTGCGTGTTCAATGTCTCTGCTTGGGACTTTGTGCGACGACCCCGTCGCCGCCGCTGTAATCGGCCGTTATGGAACCCGCCTTGCACGAGCGCAATCTAGGCTCGTGCGGCATCACGTCTTACCGAGGACGATCGCTCCTACGGGAGCGGGGCGTGACATAATGGTATCAGAGCATGGCTTTACGTCCTTGGACTATCGATTGAATTATTTAACTCCGTTGTTCCGCAAACTCTGAATTGTGCTTCCGCAACGTGATATCGTTGGTGCGCTCTCTCTCAAACGTCCATCGGCATGTCCATAATAAGTCTAATATTTTCAAAAGCTCTTACATGCGTTCAATCGAACACATCGATAGGTGATGGCCTTTGGGCCGAACGGTGCCGACCTTGAGTTGATAGAAAATGCGTGCTAAAGTTAGCAAGTCGCGTGCGTGCCTAACGAGTCCTACATTAGCAAATGAACTGAAATCTCGGAGTATGGTCCAAACGGGATGGTTATGCGGCACGACTTAGTCTGCGTATCGCACACCTCGACCTTTTGGTGCAAACGAGTCACAACCGATATTAAGTACCGCTTGGTCGGGAACGGAGATACACTTGGAGTGTATATCGATAGGAACATAATCAGACTAACGCTTAGGCGTACACGAAAGATTGTTTTGGATTTTTGAGGAATAGTGCGAACGACTTAGTGCGTCGATACGACGTGAACGATTATGCTAGGGATTCGTAGAACGAATCCGAAACATGTCTTAGCGAATAATGTGAACGTGATTTGGACTAGATTGGATGACTCGAATCCCGAGTGGTGTATGGTCCGTCTTGGAAATCATTCGAGCGAAAGATTGAGGATTGCACAAGTATGAAACACGAAAACGATTGAGTATGTGAAATCGAATCGAGGAAATCGATACGGATCGTATACAAAAGTTAGCACGGCAGGTAGATAGCGTGCATGAAAAGTGGAAATTTGAAGTTACGCAAACGACTCTGAGGATTGAAATCGATGTTGCTCGATGGTTTGAGTTAGCAAGGAATGATGCGAATTGAGGAAATACGTTAGTCGATGACTTAAGATAGGCGGATGAACGATACGCGATTTCGAATTTGAACGAATTGATCTTGTAAACGATTCGAGGGATAATGATCGAACTTGAAAGTGAACGATTGAAGAGATTATCCAGTCGGACGATAGCATCATTCGCACGACTCGAAGTTCGTTGCAAAGGAAGATCGTCAGGTTACGCATATCGTCGATGGTATTGAGGTGTATCAAAGATCGATATACGATAACTCGGGGGCACTCTAATTCGAGGAATGACGATCGTACAAGTGTTATTTTTCGGTTGGGTGCTATAGTTAGGATCTTGATTGAGACGAATGTTGGGTGAAAGAAATCGTATTTTGATGGTTGCGTTGATAACCACAACGTCGACGGTCTTGTCTTGCGAGGCAACTCCAGCGCACATGCGTTGCGTCGGATTTGGGACGATTATTCCGCGTGAGCGCTGACATGGTGATTCATGTTGCAGAAATAATCGAACTCAGAAAATCAGGACGCGGCAACTTTGATTGTCATGACTTGTCGGTTTGATACGAAGGAAAATTTGAGAATGTTAGGACTTGATTGACGAATGAATGAAACTTGAGGATTGAGTAGGTCTAATCTGCGCATCGAGAATGAATTTGTCTAAACCCAAAACAAGAGTTGCCCCGATGAGAATGATTATTCGCGGGAGCGCTGTATGGTGATTTCATGCCCACCGTGGATAATCGGACTCGCGTGAGATCGGAGCGTGGCATACTGTTAAGTCAGACGACCTTGTGATCGATTACGTGAATTGGAATAGATGATTTCAGAAATGTAAATTATGGTTTAGGGATGAATCGTGTTGTAGCGTGCGTGTTTGGGAAGGATCGACAGGCGGATTACGTCGAACGTGTTCGAAGAGATAGACTATACGAAACGGCTTGATGAACGAACGATATTGATATGACGTAGAATTGGTTAAAACATGAGTTATCGTAGGATGGCTTCACTGAACGACTAGTACCCCGTGCTACGAATATTGGGATGTGCGTAGAAAATCGATGCTTGATATTTAGAAATCGGAGTGATACGAGCTTGGGTAGAAAACCCCGTACCATCGATTTGGTTTGACCTTAGGATGGGGTCAGTGTTGATATCGTTGTTTGGGAACTATAATTCCTACTGACGAAAAGACATAGCCTAGCGGTTAGGCAGACGTTCGAGCACGAAGCGATAGGAGTTACGGAGGCACCACTCGCGAGTCTCGACTGACATGCACGTATATCAGGGACGCCCGAATATGTGCACGATCTGACTCGAGTGGTGATAGCGGATTCTCTATCACGAGGCTTGGTTGAAATATATGTATTTTGGGACGCCTGGAATATGTACACGATCCAACTAAGTGATACGTTGAATCAAGTGAGACTTGAGGAACGGGAAAGTGTCGAGATTTTGAAATTGTGAGTTTCGAAAAAATTGATGGTAATACGATCATTGATTTGAAACGAGTTCGAATGTTGGTTGATCGGTTGGTGTACCTTACGACTAAGTTAGCGATAAGTGCGAGCGTGGCTCGAAATCAAAGAAACGCGACGGAGTGTGTACGATTAAGTCTTAGCCATAGAAATGGTAGGATGGTTTGCCTTCGGGAAAGTCTCGAGGACGAGACTTGTTCTGAGTGGTGTATGTTGTAGTGCCCCGTCGCGCAAAGTCAATCGGAGGAATCGAAACGCCGACGGCGTTCGGACTTGGCCTTACAACGGCGATTCGAAGACATCGCTCAGGGGGGTAGTTTCGGTGAACTTGCCTCATCTTTGCCTTCACATAATAAATCGTGTATTTTCAAACTTGCACAAGTAGGCTTAATAAAAGAGACGAATCCACATAGCTAAAGGGAATTATCCCGACGGATCGAATCGAGTTTAGAACATGAAAAACGTCCCACGGTCTGATTAGAGTTGGTGCTCAGCGTGCTTTGAAAACGACACTCGATCCTTCGTCCCGCGGCTTGGGAGAAAAAAAAGTTGGTATTCAATACAAACATTGAGTTAGCCTAAGTCATAGGCGTCGCCGCGTAAATGCTCGATAAAGCATGCATGTTTCCACTGCGCAAGGCTTGGCATAGCCTTGGCTCGTCCCTCGGGTTAAGTTGTAGGCTTGAGTAAGTTAGACAAAGTTATGCGGTCGACCTAAGTCATTTCCAAGTGCCGTCCGCTCGTTCTGCGGTTGTCAAGTCAAATAGTCCCACGATCTTACGGGCCGTCATATAACATATGACTTGGGTGATAGCGTCGCGTAGTACGGAAGTCAGTTAAAGGCACGAGCCATGGTTGGCGCGATGTAAAGTTAGCCACGGTCCATGGCACTTAAGAATACGTTTTGTTCAAGTTAAGTTGGAAGACTACGTAGTAGTCATTCCCTCGAGTTCAAAGAAGTTCGAGGCGGTCCTCGGTTGGGAGCCTCGCGTCCTGTCCACGTTAAGGTGTTTCAAGGCGGTCCCTCGGTTGGGAGTCTCGTGTTCCTATCCACGTTGAGTATTTGAGGCGGTCCCTCGGTTGGAAGTCTCGCGTTCCTATCCATGTTGAGTATTGAGGCGGTCCCTCGGTTGGGAGTCTCGCGTTCCTATCCACGTTAAGAAGTTCGAGGCGGTCCCTCGGTTGGAGTCTCGCGGTCCCGAGGCACGTTATACCAAGTATGATTCAAGTACGAGTTGCTAAGTATAGTTCTGGTCGTACCAACAAGTAGGCCATGCATTTACGTGAGTCTAGATGTCTCGTAGGTGCGTGGTCATTGGACACCTTGTCGACAAGGATTTCTGCTTAGACTGGTTATACGTCGGGGCACCGGGTCCAGTCGTCCTAGGAGGTAGACGTTATAGCAGCTCATACTTTTATTGCGTGGGTAGTCGGAGGCTTTCAACGGGGCTCGCTACCTGCGCTGAAGGACCCGCCGCCTCCGAGCTATGTCCGCGATGGCTTGTCATGCCAGTGGCCTTTCATATAGATAATTGGCGTGCTAAGCGGCGAATCCGCATGCACGGTGTCGGTCGTAACAAAGGAAGAGTAAGCACGGTATGTGATGTGTTGTGAAATGTGTGCTCGGTTGCACCAAAGTGTTATAAACCTACGATTCGGTTATACGTAAAGACGTGCTTCGGCACGAGATACGTTGTCGTACTTGAGTTCTCAACATCGGTTCCACAAGTTGGGTTATACGTTTGAGTTAAGTCGAGAAGGGCCGTAGGGCAAGTATTTGACACGATCTAGTCGTTACGTCCAAGAGTATGGTGCGAAAGACAAGTATGAGTCGGTACGTTGACAATGCAAGCACGAGAAAGTTCTAGAGGCAAAGTATGGGTACGTTATTAGTGCAAGACACGAAGATGGTCTAAAGATACTAAATAGGCCGAGCGTCGGTCCTAAAATGATCCTAAGGCAAGACTAGAAAGACAATCGTAAAGGGGGCTCGTATTGCACAAATAAATAAAACGTGTTGGTTTTGTATGGGTGGGCGAGGAGCTCACTCCACCAGTACAGTTGAGTACTGACACCCACACAGTGTTTATGTGCAGGCACAGGTAGAAGCTCGTGGTACGGGGCTCGCTTGGATGCGTCGAGGCACGGAGTTCCTTAGCGATTCGAAGCGTGTGGCCGCATGAAAACAGACTTATACGAGACATAATGTATGGACATCGCCTTTCGAAGCTTCCGCTGGATTCAAGTATTGTATCGAGAGATGAGAGAGGGCAGAGTGACTTGAAAAGTGAGACGAGTGAATTTGAGTGATTGTAATCTCGGCCTTGTGCCCCAATGTAACAGTTGTTCGATATCAATAAAAGAGCTTCTTTTGAATAAATTGTGTTTTGTTCTAAATTTCTGCTGCGTGTTCAATGTCTCTGCTTGGGACTTCTGTGCGACGACCCCGTCGCCGCCGCTGTAATCGGCCGTTATGGAACCCGCCTTGCACGAGCGCAATCTAGGCTCGTGCGGCATCACGCCTTAGCAAGGACGATCGCTCCTACGGGAGCGGGGCGTGACACAACTCCCCACCTACCACCACTCCTTCATTTAAAGCCTCATCCCCTTTCTCTCTCTCTCTTCATTACTTCTTCTCGTTACTCTTCTTCTTCCTCATAACTCCCTACCAACCTAGGAGGGCTAGGCAAGTGCCAACTTGCTTCTTGATGACTTCCATTTTTGTTGTTCCATTGTCTCTCAAGATTCTTAAACACTTTAGTACTTAGCATTTTCAATTCCCATGGCTCATTTCATGTAGATATAAGTTTAATACATTTTCAGAATTTTTAGGTTTTGATCTAGTAACTTTGTTATTTTTCAAGTTTTGATGGTTCCATGTTGTAGGAAATTTGATTCTACCCAATTTAGACCATTGGAAGTTCTAATTTGACTTATTTTGAGTGATTTATGGTCTTTTGGTTCATGGGTTTTTATGGCCATTGGAGGCTGGTTGGGGAAGATGAGCAGTACATGTTGTTTCCTGGTGCATGTTGTTTGCGGAAAAAAGCTGTTGCCTTACTGTTTGCTGGCGCATGCTGTCCTGGCGCATGCTGTTTCCTGGCGCATGATGTTTGCTGGTAAAAAGCTGTTGCCATGCTGTTTGCTGGCGCATGTTGTCCTGGCGCATGCTCTTTCCTGGCACATGCTGTTTGATGGCAAAAAGCTGTTGCCATGCTGTTTGCTGGCGCATGCTATCCATTTGGCGCTGGGCATGCTACCTGGTGCATGCTATTTACTGGCAAAAAGCTATTGCCATGCTGTTTGCTGGCGCATGCTGTCCTGGCATGCTGTTTTCTGGCGCATGATGTTTGCTGGCAAAAAGCTGTTGGATGCTTTTTGCTGGCGCATGCTGTTTGCTGGCGCATGCTGTCCTGGCGCATGCTGTTTTCTGGCGCATGTTGTTTCCTAGCGCATGTTGTTTCCTGGCACATGCTGTTTCCTGGCGCATGCTGTTTCCTGGCACATGCTGTTTCTTGGCGTATGCTGTTTCCTGACACATGTTGTTTTCTGACGCATGCTATTTTCTGGCGTATGTTGTTTCCTGGCACATGCTGTTTCTTGGCGCATTTTGTCCTGGCACATGCTGTTTCCTGGCGTATGCTGTTTTCCGTGGTCGCATGCTGTTGAAACTTTTTTCTGTGGCCGCATGGCACTTCCTGGCCGCAAGAGATCCTGACCACATATGCATTCTCAGCCGCATGAACTTCTATAATTTCTCGGCCGTATTGACTCTAGCCCATGATGCCTTTTGACTGATTCTTGTCCTGAATTAACATTGATTGATATTGATTATGACCTTGACTAATAATTGATCATGCGTTCCTAGTTGGAACTAAGAGACTGGCTAGTCGTCTTATTGAATTGAATGAATGAGACACGTTCATATTAATTATGAACTATTGTAATCGATTGGCCGATCCCGAATATTGGCATACAGGCATATGCAGGCTTCAATTTATCTATTTTCTACAAAAGCAGCATGTTTACTTTATGGTCAATGCATGATTTATTCCGTGGTTAGTTTTAATTGCATTACGCTATGTAAGACCTACAACCTAACCGCACAGGTATCGTTGTAGAGTTGGTCATATCGTACTTTGTACGGAAGTACTCATTCTGAATGACCATGATCCACGACATGGGATTTCACTTAACATAGAGGCTACTAAGTTAAATAAAATAATGATTGCAAGGAGAGAATGAATTCCCGAGTTCTTACATGGCAGCCATCTTTGGGACTATTAGTGCCCGACAGGCTGGCTGGTTCCCACAGATACTGCAAATCTGTCATACGGGCAGGGAGCGGTATCTGCTTATATTATTTATTGTATATTGATGACGGACGTCCCGCTGGGACTCGTCTAATCATGATTGGCGCAATTGATTGACTGGGTAGACTAGCCTTGCATGCACATAGTAAGAACTGAGGAATCCTTTATCGCATAATTCCAAGATAACTTAGAACCCACAATAGCAAGCCGTAGTAGTTGCATGGCCGTTTAAATTGATTTGGTTGTGTAT
>JANAVB010023839.1:0-31607 GCA_029216955.1 Iris pallida | reverse complement strand
GATATGGTCAATCGTGACTTCCTCTGTCATTTGATGTCGCCATGGGGTTCGCGGATCACTGGGTTGAGTTGATCAGGGAGTGCATTACGTCCCCTACTTTCTCCGTTCTCATCCATGGTATTTCTTATGGGTACTTCCAGAGCAATCGTGGTATCAGGCAAGGTGACCCATTATCCCCTTACCTGTTCACGTTAGTTATGGAGTACTTTACTTGTTTGATGGATCGGGCAGTGCACCGGGTCACTGGTACCTTTGTTTCGGAGGATGGTCCCCCCAGTTACTCACCTTATTTATGCGGATGACCTTCTAGTCTTCATCCAGCTTCGCCGGAGGGGCTGCAGACGCTTGCGGATATTATGGATGATTTGCAGGCTCTTTCGGGTCTCCAGTTAAACAGGGATAAAGTAGGGTCTATTTCAGCGCCCTATGCACACGGAAGGAGGAGAGGGCTGAGGTGCTGGGTATAGCAAGGAGTGATCTTCCGGTGCGGTACCTAGGGGTGCCTCTCACTGTCAATTATACTCGGGATCAGGATTGCACGAGTATGGTGGAGTATGTTCAGAGGCGAGTTGAGGGTTGGCAAGCAGCTGGATTATCTTTTGGCGGGCGCATCGAGTTGATCAGATCGGTGATCTCGGCAGCGGCCATTTTTGGCTGCAGTCTATCCTCCTACCTGTGGCCACTATCCGGCGTGTGTGAGCGTTTATGTGCCGATCTTTGGAGGGGGGGATGCATGCGATCTTCTGGGACCAGCTTTGCCGTCCCAGGAAGGAGGGCGGGAGTGGGGCTACGACCGCTGCTGGAGATCAGGGAGGCCTCTTCGCTTAAGCTGGCCTGGAGATTTATCAGCAGAGGTTCTCTCTGGGCGGACTGGATGCACAGTAGATACGTGAAGCAGGGTAGTTTTTGGACGTGTTCAATCGACAACAACCACTCGGTCACGTTCAAGAACATATTGCGACACAGGGGGGTTCTTAAGTCTGCCATCCGGAGGGTTATGAAGGACGGGTCGAGCACGGATCTCTGGCTCGACCCTTGGATTGATCGGCGGTCGTGTTAGACATCAGAGGAGTCCCGACTTATCGGGAGGACAGACGGGGTCTGACATGCAGTCGTATCATCCGTGATGGGGAGTGGAGACCGGATTCGTATCGGTTCACCGAGGAGCTGGGCGGGAGCATTTCATCTATTGCCATTGATCCGTCGCTGCCTGCGGATCGGTGGATTTGGGAGCCTACTGGAGCGCCTGCCGGGACGGGGGAGTTCTATTCCGTAGCTGCTACAACCTTATCCGACGAGCTTTCCCGGTGTGCTCTGATTACGAGTTCGTGGTGCAAGGGTCTGGCCAGGAAGATGCAGTTGTGTGTCTACAAGCTTCTACTGGGCCGCCTCTTGACTAGAGATCGCCTGAGATCGTTTGGGGTGACGGTCCCTGACCCCACTTGTGTGCTGTGCGGTTTGGAACCTGAATCTATTAAGCATATTTTCTTCGAGTGCCGCTGGCTTGGCAGATTTGGTTGGAGCAGACTCGGGTATTGGGAGTGTTCGCCTCTGGAAAATGTGTGGGTGACATCATCACGGAGATTCGAGATAGCAGGGGTAGGGGGCAGGACTGGTTCCGAACAGCAAGAGTTCGTCTGGCTGCTGGGTTTGGCACGTATGGCGGGAGCGAAACCGTCGAATTTTCGAGGGGCTGATCACCCCTCCAGTTGGTATTCCCACAATTGAGTTGATGTAAAGGCTATGGAGAATTGAGAGTGTGAGTGGGAGTCCCACTCTGTTGTATGTTGTACGATTATGGTTGTTCTTTTGGAATAAATTCACCCTTTTTCCAAATATATATATATAATCTAATATATATATATATATATATATATATATATATATATATATATATATATATACATATATATATAAACCAAGGCCCGTGGACAACCACCACTCAGCCAGCCTTGGCCCGGAGGCCGTGGACAACGTATATATATATATATATATATATATATCCCCATGCTATCTATCGTTGGATGATGTTTAAGTCATCTAATCGTTGATTTGAACTATTCAAATTAACGGTTAAGATTAGATGACTTAAATATCATCCAACGATAGATAGCATGGGGATATATATATATATATATATATATATATATAATATATATATATATATATATATATATATATATATATGGTTCACCCCCCACGCGTCAGAGTCGATCCCCTCCGGTCGTGGCGCCCCTGCAGGGCTGCCGCGTTCTTCCCGGCCGCCGTTTCCGGCTTGGACGGAGGCCCACCTGTCAGAGACCGGCGCCGTCCACCTTCTACCCCCGGGTCGCGGCGGCCCTCCGGTGGCCTCGCGCGGACACCCCTGGTCGTTTGCCGGCCGGCTCGACCGGGAGCGGGTTCTACGCCCTCGCCCGAGCGGCGTATCCGCTCCGGTGGCCGTGGAGCTCCTCGGCGTCCAGCGGCGCAGCTCGCTGAGGATTGCGACCCCGGTCCAGTTTTTCTTCGGGTGCCGGGCCTTCCCGCTCCTCTCCGGATATTCAGAATTCGAATCTCCCCCCTCTATTGGTCGCGGATCATGCGCCTGTAGAGGTCCACTCGAAGGCCGCAGCTTATGCCCCTTCCGAGCTCGTTCTGGGCATGCGCCCGCCGGAGCCCCCCTTATGCGCACTCCTGCGTGGACGGTCTCATTGGCTTGCATGCGCCCCCAGCCAGTTCCCCGTATGCGCCTTCTGTGAGCGTTTCGGGCCTGCACCCTATGCAGGCTGCAGCCTCCGTTTTCCGTCGGAGCCCCCCACATCCAGCCCCTTTGTGCGGGCAGTATACTAGGAATGTATGCGCCGCTCCTCCTTATGCGCCCCAGGACGCTGAATCCCCCTATGCGCCTCCCGGTCTGGCTCATGCGCCCGTAGGCGTAGCCCCGTACACTTCGGCGGGCTCCGGCTCCCTCCACCCTGACGCCTTCTCATGAGTAGGTGTTGGTGATGCACCCCTTCCGCCACCATCTTCGTCCGGCGCTGCTTCTTATCCTCCCCCGCTCCCCCCGGGGTCGAGTGCCCCAGAGGAATTTCGTTGGTGGCCCCCTCGCGGGGCGGTGCCCATGACGTCCTCTTCCCCCTTTCTTTCCTCCCCCCACTCACCCCTGCCCGGGCTGCAACTCTCCGTCTCGCCGCGACTCGCTCGCAGCTATCGTCCTACATAGATGCACTGCGTCCGGACCGCAAGGCTACCACGACCCCCCTTCCCGCAGGCATAGAGCTCCCAGACATCGTCTTTCCGGCCCCTTCCGATGGCCAGGCCATTCAGATCCCTTTCTCCTCCGAAGAGATCTCTCCCACTCCCACAGCTTCGTGAGGACCTTCGTCCTGAAGTTCCAAACAGGATGCCCGAAGATCGTCTTAGCGCAAGAGGCCGTCGCCGGAGGGGGCTTACCTCAGCTTTCAAGGTCGCTCCGCTTGACCCAATACTTGTTCCTCCACCTCTCATCGGATTATGACTTCTCCACAGTGTGGGCCAAAGGATCCACTTCCATAGGCAACCAGACCGTCAAGATCGCCAAATGGTCCCCTAACTTCAACCCCAAAGTTGACTCGACCATTATATCGGCCTGGATCACCCTTCCCAACCTTCCCCTCGTTTGCTTCGTACTAGCAGCCCTCAAAAGTATTGCGAGCTCGTTCGGGACACTCCTGGCTATCGTAGAAGAAACCTGCAACCTCTCCAAAGGGAATTACGCAAAGATATGCGTGGAACTCGATCTGTCCACAGAACCGCCAGAACTAGTTCAGCTCGATCTCGGGGGAAGAATGCATTCACAGGTGCTAGTGTATGACAACAATATATTTTCTGTAGGCACTACCAGCTAAGAGGACACCTCACCAGGTTATGCTATAAAGCCTACCCGGAACTCAAGAAGCCAGCCCCCCGTAAGACACAATCCTTCAAGCCGGCCCAAGACGCTCCATCAGCCCCCGTCCTCCCTCTTCCAACCCCCACCCCTAGATCACCGACAGCGAGAACTCCACCAGCCACAGCATAAACCCCAACCAACCAGGAAATCGTGCCCAACGATTCGAAGGCCATCTCTCTCACAACCGTTCGACATCCTCTCAGTCGCAGATGTAGAGCCTCCCCCGTCATCGGAGAACGAGCTTATCGCGGATAACCATACCTCATCGACCAATATCTCAGGTGGAGAGAGAGAGCTGAGCCGGAGGCCATCTGCCCGCACCCACCCTCCTTGGAGGACTTCAATCTGCACCCATCCCCCCTCGGGGTAGAAGATCACAACAGGAACAAAGCAGCACCTCCAAGGACATCCTAGCCATCCTCGGAGCAGATGCCGCAGACAGATTCCAGCAAGCCAAGGAAGCAGGTCTCCTAGACCTAACCAACCCCCTCTGCGCCCTTCATGAAATAGAGTCAGAAGATACTCCTCAGACGGAGAGTTCAGAAATCATTATCCAAAAATAGAGCGAGGATTTCGCAGGCACCGCTACTGCCACAACGATAGCTTCCAAAAAATCTCATAACAAAAAGAGAAAAAATATTCCAAAAGGCCACGGTCATGACTACAAGATCGGCGGCAAAGTTCCATAATCCCCCCACTTCCCCCAATGCTTAACATCCTTTCGTGGAATGTTCGTGGGATTGCCAACAAACCCACCATGAACAGACTTATCAGCCTCAAGAAACTCCATCGGATCGACATCTTGATTATCATTGAACCCAAAGTTCCAAAAAATAACTCAAAGCATTCCAACTTCAACTCGGCTTCCCTTCCGCGATCGCCGGGTGCAACGATATCTGGATCTTCTTCACTGTCGACGTCAAATTTGGCTCCGTCCAAGATTCCAGACAAGCTCTTTTCTGCTGGATTGAGCATCCCATTCTTCAGCACCGATCCCTTCTATCAGTGTGCATCGCGGTTGCGACATCATCGGACGCAAGAGGCTTTGGGAACCCTGACGGATACCCATCACCACCTTAACAACCCCCTGTGGTATGTGTAGGCGACTTCAAACCTATCTTTAGCAGAGAGGAGAAGTCCGGGGGCCGTCCTCCCCCTTCCAGCTATGGCGGACTTCAACACCTTCATTTTTAACACCCACATGTCCCATATACCTTTCTCCGACAACGCTTTCACCTAGTGTAACATGCAGGAAGGAGCCAGTCGTCAATACTTTCGTCTCGATCGAGCACTAGTTAACAATCGCTGGGCTGACCTGGGTCTCATCTCGAACCTCTCCCACTTGAACACCATAGAATCAGATCACTTTCCTCTTCTGATCGAGATCAGTAGTAATCACTATCACATCAAGAAAGCATTTCGGTTCCTGGACTTCTGGACCCTCCACCCACAATTCAAAACATCGTTGCCACTGCTTGGAGTTCGCCGATGACCCCGACCCCCTCGCTCGAGTTACAGCTAAACTTAAAGCGACCAAGGGAGCGCTCGCGACCTAGAGCAGAAATGCCTTTGGCAACATTTTCCAAGCTATTAAGTTGGCGGAAGATGATGTCACCCGGGCGGAGATTCTGTTCGCTATGGACAGGTCGCCGGAGAACCGTGCCACCCTACATCTCACCAGAGTTCTTCTCAAGTCCCGGTTGAAGATAGAAATAGAATTCTGGAAGCAGAAAGCCAGGCTGGTTTGGGATACAGAAGGAGATAAAAACTCGAGTTTCTTTCACTCCTGTGTTAGAGGTCGCAGACAACAGTTGAGCCTGCACCAAATCGTCGACGACAACGGCCGACTCCTCACTGACCATCAGAGCATTCAGTCAGCCGCCACTGATTTTTACTCCAAACTCTTCACCAAAGACACCATCCGCAAGGATGAGGAGTTCCTTGCCAAGATCCCCAACATGATCAACATCGAAGAGAACGAGCAGCTCCTTACCCCCTCTCCGCGGAGGAGGTCAAGGGCGCCGTTTGTGCTCTGGATGAGCATAGCGCTCCTGGCCCAGACGGTTTCTCCGATGTCGTCTTTCGTGCTTGTTGGGACATCATCGAGCACGACATCCATGAGGCAGCCATAGCCTTTTTCAAGGAGCGAGATACCCAAAATCCATTTCCCGAGCCAACCTTATTCTCATCCCCAAAAAAGTCAACTCGGACACCTTCAAGGACTTCCGTCCCATCAGCCTATGCACATTTACCAATAAAATTATTTCGAAAATTATTGCGACTCGTATGTCTGCGCTTTTCCCTAAAATCATTTCTGAAGAGCAAAGCGGCTTCGTCCCGGGACGGAACATCACCGACAACATTCTCTTGGCGTAGGAGATGATCACATGCATGAAATTCCCTTCCAGGGGGGAAATGTGGCTATCAAGCTTGACATGGAGAAAACTATGACCGTCTGGACTGGCAATTCATGATTTGGGTGCTCAGGGCCTTCGGCTTCTCGGAATCGTGGACCGACGTTCTCTTCAGATCCATCAGCAACTCCTGGTTCTCCACCATCATCAACGGGCAAGCCGAGGGTTTTTTCAAAGCCAGTCGTGGGGTTAGGTAGGGAGACCCTCTATCCTCTACCATCTTCATCATCGCGGCCGAAGCTCTTAGCAAAAATCTCAACAGCTTAGCTAACTCGCCCAGATTCTACAATTTCCCCACTACCACCGGCTGTCCCTTAATCACTCATCTGGCCTATGAAGACGACTTCCTCATCTTCTCAGCAGGCGACATTGGGTCGGTGGAGGCGGTCCACAGAATGCTTGAGAGATACACCAGATGCTCCGGACAGCGGGTGAACCCCGGCAAGAGCGTCATCTACACCCATCATAAAGCTGACAGGGAACACTCCGCCACCCTCTCCAATCTGACATCGTTCTCCACCGCTTACCCACCGTTCACTTATCTTGGATGCCCGCTGGTTTACGGCAAATCTAACTCGAGCATCTTCGACGGACTTGTTAGCAAAATCAGGAAGAAAATAGTAGGATGGCACAACGACACCCTATCCCCGGGAGGCAAGATGATCCTGATCAAGCATGTTCTCTCCTCCATCCCCATATACACCCTGGCAGTCTGCTCCCCCCGAAGAAGGTCTTATCCTCTCTTGAGACCCTTTTTTCCAACTTCTTTTGGGGTCACAACAAAGGAAAAGATAAGCACCAATGGGCCAGTTGGGACTCCATGGCCAAACCCACAAGTGAGGGAGGGCTGGGATTCAGCAGACTTGCACATATTATTGATGCTTGCTCCATGAAGCAGTGGTGGAAGCTCCGAACGGAAAACTCGATCTGGTCCTGATTCATGAAGGCTAGATATTTTTGGACTTCCCACCCACAACGACGGCCACGGCCAACAACAGATCATCAGCCAACTGGAGACATTCTTCTGGGTCGAAACCTCGCAGAGCCCTTCATGAACACCAACATCTCAGATGAGTCAGGAACGCTGGGTGGTCCTTGAATTCCGACGGTGATTTCACATTAGCGTCTGCCAGAATGGTGACGAGAGGCACTAGAGAGCCCAACTCCTTCCTCGCCCCCTACTGGCAGTCCGCCATCCCTTACAAATGGTCCATTCTTATCTGGAGAGCGCAGCGCAGAAAACTCCCAACTGACGATGCCCTAACTTCCATCGGCTTCAGCCTCGTGTCGAGATGCCACTGCTGCCCCTCTCCTCAAGCCGAAACCGTGGAACACGTTTTGCACTCCGGCGAACTCGCTTTCTAGCTGTGGTCTCACCTTTCCATCAAATGGCCGCTGCAACCGACAGACTGAGGGCTTCAACGATCTCCTCGTCAACTGGGGAACTCCAGCAGGCACCAGATCGTCGCAACCGCCGGTATTTGGGTTTATAGAAGAATTGGAACAAGTACAGATACGAAGGATGCTTATTCAACTCCCCACAACTTTACAGAGAAGTCTGCAGACAAGTTCTTAAGGTCAACAATCGCTATAATCTCGCCACGGCTAAGCGCTAGAGGATGTGGCCTTCTCTGATGGCCTGGAGGTTTTTGGTCCGGTTCAGTGCGCGCCCCTGTCACTGACTGGTTCTTGTTTTTGGGGTCTTTCTGCGCGACTCGCGCTTACTAGTATAGGCTTCGGCATTTTGTGTCTTATACATCAATAAATTAGTACTTTGGACATATAATAATCTAATATAATATATAATATATATATATAATATATATATAATATATATATATTATATATATATTCATGCATCCCCATGCTATCTATCGTTGGATGATATTTAAGTCATCTAATCTTAACCGTTAATTTGAATGGTTCAAATCAAAGGTGAAGATTAGATGACTTTAAAAGCTCCAACGGTTGTTAACGGGGATGCATGGGGATACAAAAATGAGGGGATGATCCCTCCTCATCTAATCTTAACCGTTAATTTGAATGGTTCAAATCAACGGTTAAGATTAGATGACTTAAAAAGCTCCAACGGTTGTTACCATGGGGATGCATGGGGATACAAAAAATAAGGGATGCAGATCCCTCCTCATATATATATATATATATATATATATATTATAATATTATATATATATATATATATATATATATATTTGAAAACGGTAATTTTATTCATTCAAATGCAACTAATTACAAGCGCATAGCATTATTGTACATCTGCTTCAATGCTGTATAGATTCCCAGAAGGAGAGAAAACTTTGCCCCCAAATATACTCATATTTCGAGCCCGCCAGATATGCCAAACACTTGCAGCTAGTCTGATACGTGCCGTTCGAAACCAGGTGCCTCCTCTATCCCGCTTATCAGATACTTCATCTACTTGATCATGGAATCCTTTGGTGTTTGTCGAGCCCATATTCAGTAGAGAGCGCTGCTAACTCCATATAAACCATGCCGTGTCACAATGAAAGAACAGATGAATGGACGTTTCTGGCTCTTTCTGGCACAGTACGCAATCATTCAACTGACTTCGGATACCCAATTGTACAAGCCTCTCCATCATAAGTAGTCGACCTCTCAATGCTTTGATCATGTTGAGCTTCATCTTAACAGTGAGACCTTTGACCCACGCGAACTCCACCTGCGGCATTGGTGGTTGGGGCGTCCGACTTTGGCCGAACGCCACCCTGCTCACGAATGTGCCTGTAGGGGAGTCATCCCATGTCCACGTGTCCTCCGTGCCATCTCTATTTATCGGAACCTGCATGATCTCCAACACAAAGCTTCTGTATGGCAGATCTTCTACGTGCCATGACCCGTCTACCAGGATTCGGCTGACCATATCCTCCCTTCCTTCTAATGTAACGCTTGCCATCCTGCCATGTCAATCAAACTACGGTGACTGATCCAGGGATCCCTCCATAGATTAGTGTTACGGCCATCAACAATGCGTCGTGTAATGAACGGTTTCACCTCTGCCCTGTGCCTCAGAATGTTTTGTAAACCACAAAATAATTGTTGTTAATCCTGTGAGTCCAGAAGTTTTTGTCTTTGAGATACCTATTTCGCATCCAGAATGCCCATAAGGAACCCCCGGTAAGAAACTTCTACGTCATCTTCATTCCCGCTATCTTTCGCATAGCACTTAGTGAGCGAAGCCCATGCCTCCTTCGATTTTTGGCCGACATATATCCTCCCAAGAAATAGTGTGTATACCGCCTCTCTATATGAAATCTGTACAGAGTTCTTAACTCTTTTTATTGTTGTCGATGGTAGCAATATACTCTGAAGCCAGAAGGCCGCAGCAGCCGAGATAACAGCCTGGACCAACTCAATTCTTCCTCCAAATGATAGACTTTGCGCTGCCAACCTTCGATACGCCGCTAAACATATTCTACCAGGCCTTGTCACTCAATGGCTCTCCCATAGTTGGTGGATAGAGGTATGCCCAAGTATTTAATAGGAAGAGTACCTCTATCAATTTGTAAAATGTCTGACAACTCCTCCTGATTAGGGCAGCACCGATTGAAGTATACTTTACTCTTTTCTTTGTTCACCTGCAACCCGGACAATCTACCAAATTCCTCCATAACATGCACCAAGTTACCGAGCCCTCTTGGGGACATAATCAGGAACACCAATAAGTCATGCATATATAAGATGGGACACAATAGGAGTAACCCCCTTATACAGCGGCATAATTTGCTTTCTTTCCACCGCCATGTCAATCAGACACATAAAGTATTCCGTGACCACTGTAAAAAGATATGGGGATAGGGGGTCCCCCTGTCTCATCCTCTATTACTGGTGAAGAACCCATGAGGCTATCCTTTAATAATCACAAGAAAGAAGTCGTCGATATACACTCATGCACAAGTTTCACCCATCTAGTGTCAAAACCCATAGAGTCCATAAGATGGCAGACAAAGGACCGATTGACAGTATCGTACGCCTTTCGCAGATCCAATTTAGACACGCCTTGTTGCCACCTGGTTTGTTAAAGTCCTTTACCATCTCATGAGCCAGTAAGCTGTTTTCAACACATTAGTCTACCCTAACAAAAGCATATATATATATATATATATATATGTATAATATATATATAATTTATATATATATATAGATATATATATATATATATATATAATATATATATATATATATTTTATATAAAAATATAATATATATATATATATATTTTATATATATTTATATATATATAAAAAATATATATATATATATATATATAATATATATATATATATATATATATAATATATATTATATATATAAATATATATATTAAAACCAAGGCCCGTGGACAACGCCAGCCAGCCACCCCACCCCCCTGGGAGTGGGGGCTCGAACCTGCGCCCTCACCCCCCGAGTGCCAGCGGTCTTACCGGTGCCCATATATATATATATATATAGATATATATATATATATATATATATATATATATATATATATATATATATATATATATATATATATATAATATATATATATATATATATATGGAGGGGTCGGCCGCTCAGGTTGCCGGGGGGGGGGGGGGGGAGGGGTGGTTTTTCGGATTCACTGTTCCCTTACGGAAATAGTGATGAGTTTTTTGTCCCTTTTCTCTTTTTCTTTAATTTTCTGTTTTTCCTTTTAGAAAAAAAAAAAACCTAAAATAATATATCTCTAAAAATATTTTCTAAATAAGAGAAATTTTGAACATAATTTATAGCAACAAATAATCCGATATATATATATATATATATATATATATATATATATATATATATATATATTATGTACATCAAGTATATATATTATATATATATATTATATATTACTTGATGTACAATATATATAATATATATATATATATATATATATATATATATATATAGATATATATATATATATATATATATATATATATATACTTGTACATCAAGTATATATATATATATAATATATATATATATATATATATATATATATATATTATAATATATATATATATATATATTTGTACATCAGTATATATCTATATATATATAATATATATATATAATATATATATATATATATATATATTATATATTATCTATATATATATATATATCTATATAATATATATATATATACTTGATGTACAAATATCATGTTTAATCTAGAAAAAAATATTTTAAACAATTTAAAATAATATTCCTATATAGTCATTGTTTTAAAATTAAATTATCTATATATAATTTCTTTGCCTTTATAAAGAAAAATTTATACATATAAAATCCATAAAAATATTCTTTTTTTTAAAAAAAATTCAAAATAATCATATTCCCATACAAATATGGTTGTACACAATTATCTATTTTATATTTAAAAATATATGTATATCTCTCCTTTTTTTTCTATTTTCTACGGTAAAAATGAATAGATTCTAAAATTTATAATAAATTTCTAAAATACTATAATTAATATACGTATATATATATATATATCCAAAATTCCCCCAATTTATTCATGTATAAGGCACAAAATGCCGAAGCCTATACAAGAGAGCGCAAAATGCAAGACTAGGCAACAAGAAGGAAAATACGAGGGGCTAATACCCGCACACAACCCAACGATCAGGTGGAGTCGCGCCAGAAGCCCTCGCTGACGTGCTTGCAGAGGCGACTAACTTTGAGAATCTGTCTGTGAACTTCTCTAATGATTTGATCTTGTTATATTATCGGCCCTCGTACTGAATTAGTCGTATTCTTCCAGATAACCCACATGATGCCTGTTGCGACGATCTGATGGCCGTGCGATGCGTTACCCCAGGTGGCCAGGAGATCATTGAAGCCCCCAACATCGTGGTCCAGTCTACATCTACGAGATAGAGCGTTCCACACCTGCATCGCCAGCTCCCCTGATAGCAGAATGTTCTGCCGACTCTGACTGTTGCATCGTGCAACAATGCCACATGGATGCTAAACTGAATCCAATATTGAGCGCGTCGTCAGTAAGTAATTTCTTACGAGACGCTCTCCATAGCAGAAATGACCATTTCTTTGGAATATAAGACTGCCAGAAAGGTCCGATAATGGAGAGTAGCGTACCGGTGCCACGGGCAACTCTTCTAGCCGAAGCAAGGGAGAAGGTGCCATCAGCCGACAGGGACCACCAGAGTGTCAGGGTTAGAGTTGACCCTTAGACCGGAAGCAACCAGAGCTACAGCGTGCTCCGTTCCAAGCCACTCGCGGACCTTCCCCTAATTCTAGTCTCCTGTGCAATCCCATAAATCTCGAATAGAGCTGTTGCGAGGAGCCTTCTGAGAATGCGGAAGGAGGGCGTCCCCTGACCAACGTCATAGAAAAAGACGAAGCTCCCGTACCGAGTTGAAGGCATATGAGATGTTCCGCAAGGTCCCTCCCGAGCAGTAGGCGGTGCCAGGATGCGGAGGATCTATTGTTGGAATTGGATGTGGAAGGATGAGAGTGCCGAAAATATCTGGCCTTCATGAATCGAGCCCATAACGTGCGACACTCATGTAGCTTCCACCACAGCTTCATAGAGCAAGCGTCCACTACGACCTTCAGTCTGCTGATACCCAGCCCACCCTCCTCAGTAGGTTTGGCCATGGAGTCCCAACTGGCCCAATATGCTTGTCCTTTTCGTCACTGTATCCCCAGAAGAAGTTGGCGAAAAGGTTCTCAATAGAGGTGAGCACCTTTTAAGGGGAGAACAAGCAGCAATGGTGTAGATGGGATGTATGAGAGCACATGATGGATCAAAATAATTTTCTCTCCTGACAAAAGAGTCGTATTGTGCTATCCCTGGATCTTATTTCGAATTTTACCCACCAGCCCTTCGAAGATGCCCGCATTAGATCTGTCGTACACCAGCAGGCAATGTAAATAAGTGAACGGTGGATACGCCACCGAGTAGGAAGTGATGTTGGTGAGGATGACTGAGTGATCCCTGTCAGTCGACTGGTGGGTATAAATAACACTCTTGTTGGAATTCACGCGCTGACTGGAGCATTTGGTATATCTTTCCAGAATTTTGTGAACCACTTCCACCGATCCGACGTCTCCAGAGGAGAAAATAAGAATGTCATCGACATATGCCAGGTGGGTGATGATCGGACATTCGTTGGTGGTATGGTAATGTTGGAAACGGGGCGTCCCGACCATTTTATTGAGATTTCTGCTGAGAGATTCAGCGGCAATAATGAAGATGGTAGAGGATAACGGGTCACCCTGTCTGACCCTCTACTGGAGTTGAAAAAACCCTCAGCTTGCCCGTTGATAACAGTGGAGAACCAGGAATTACTGATGGCTCTATAGACGATGTCAATCCAGTTCTCGGAGAAACCCGAAAGCCCTGAACACCCATATCATAAATTGCCAGTCGAGCCTGTCGTAAGCTTTCTCCATGTCCAGCTTGATGGAAATGTTCGATTTCATGCAAGTGATCATCTCCTGAGCTAGCAGGATATTGTCTAAAATGTTCTTACCGCGAACAAAGCCGCTCTGCTCCTCAGAGATAATCTTGGGGAGCAGACTGGACATGTGACTAGCAATAATATTCGAGATGACCTTTTGGTGAAGGTACACAAGCTGAGTGCGAAAGTCTTTGAAAGTCTCTGGGTTGTCCTTCTTGGGGATGAGAATAAGGTTGGCATAAGAGATCAATCTAGGGTACCTAGCTCCTTACAAGAAGGCAGTGACCACCTTATGGATGTTCGACTTGATGATGTCCCAACATGTTCTGAAGAAGACGCCAGTGAATCCATCAGGACCGAGGGCGCTATGTTCGTTCAGGGCCCAGACAGCTTCTTTCACTTCTATTTCAGAGGGAGGGATCTGTAATTGAGTGTTATCTCTGTTATCAATTAAGCAAGAGATCTCCGCAAGGAATTCTACGTCCTTGTTAATAATTTCTTTAGTGAACAGATGGGAGTAAAAATTAGCTGCTTCTTTTTGAATACTCCGTTGATCTTTGAGGACGGTGCCACTCTCGTCCGTTCTGGTGGAGGTTAAGTTGTTGTCTTCGCCCTTAACATATGATGGAAGTAACTGGAGTTTTTGTCGCCTTCAATATCCCAAGTGAGTCTAGCTTTCTGTTTTCAGAATTTCGTCTCAACTTTCATCCGGAACTTCAACAGCACTTTGGTGAGGTTGAGGGAGGCGCGAGCCTCAGGGGATCTATCGGTCGTAAATAGTATCTCCGTGCAGGCGACGTTGTCCTCAGCCGTACGGACGACCTGGAAGATGTTTTCGAAATCATCCTTGCTCCAGCCAGTAAGGCTTTTCTAGTGGCTTTCAACTTGGCTGCTATACACCAAGGGTCCGGGTCGTCTGGGATGTACCATACGGCTTCCACGATGTTCCTAAACTGGGGGTGATTGCTCCAGAGGTCGAGGAAGCGAAAGCCTTTCGTGATCTGAGTGGATTTGCTTCTGATTTCAACGAGAAGGGAAGAATGATCTGATTCAATATGGTTGAGGTAAGAGAGGTTGGATTGATCCCCATGTCTGCCTACTGCATATTATCAAGAGCACGATCTAGTCGGGAGTATTGCCTACGGGCGCCTTCTTGCATGTTACACCAGGTGAAAGCATTGCTGGAGTATTGAAGAGGCGACAAATGAGCATTGAAAATGAAGCTGTTGAAGTCATTCATGGCCGTCTCGATGGGAGGGCGGCCACCCGATTTCTCCTCTCTTCTGGTGATGACGTTGAAGTCACCAACACATAGCCATGAAAGGTTGATGTGGTTAAGGTGAGTGTTCATCACGACGTCCCATAACAACTTGCGTTCGAGGATGTCACACCTTCCGTGAACAGCGGACAGTAGTGAGTGGGAATGGAGTGTGGAGTGTTCCACCCAGCAAAAGAGCGCCTGATACGAGTCTTGGATAATATCGAACTTGACCTTAGCCGAGAAAAGAATCTAGATGTCATGACATCCCGCAACAGCGTTGGGGAAGCCAAGCTGAAGTTGAATAAATTTAAGTTTTTAGGGGGAATTTTGGGTTATATGATCACGAGGACGTTGATCTTGTGAATCTTCTTGAGACTGATTAACCTTCTCAAGGTGGGTTTATTCGTCAGACCCTAACATTCCAAGAAATAATGTTAAGCATTAAGGTTGTGGTGTGGGGGCGGGGATTTACTGAGTTTTGCGGCTGACCTTGGGGTCATAGCCGTTGACTCTTTGTTATTCTTTCTCTTTTTATGCTTAGAAGTTCTGGTGATAGTAGCCTCTTTTTGCCCGTCGGATTGTTGGTATCTTTAGTAATGTCATTCGCGTCCTCAGTCGGGTGCATGTAGACCTCTCTGACTATTTCAGCTAATGCGCTGTCACGACCGTTACCCAAATTGTTGGGCCGGGCCGAGCCATGTCCAGCCTACGCTTGGTCAAAGCGTAGTAAGCTGTTCTAAGAATAGACAATAAAGAATCTAAGCAGCTAACAGTTCTAAAACCATATTTAAAGTTCATCACAACCCAGCATCTATAAGCGAAGGTAAGCACAGACTTAATAAATATAACCAAAGTATCTAACTGGAGACAAAGTCCAGTATCCAAATATAAGTACAGACAAAGTCTAAGTCCCAAAACACAAGAAAGATAACTAAGCAAGGTTCCCCGCTGGGGCCTCTACTGGAGCAAGGCCAGGTCCTCAAAATCAGTGCCATAATATGTAACACATAGCATTTCATCCTCGAAAAGTGAACCTACAACGTTATCCTGTCAGGACGGGAGCAAGTACAACCTCTACAACTAAAGTACTGAACATATAATAAAAGAGATGTACAACAAGAAACATGGTGTGATAAGTCTATAAAACAGGAAATACTAGAAACATGGCCTCATGTTACAACTGGGGTCACAATATCTAGTAACACATGGAACATGGCATATCTGGAATCATGGTATATCTCATAATCTATCATGGCAAGGATACATATGTCATAAAGACAGATGTATATATATTTTAAAACTGTAGCAAGTATGTGATCGGTCAATAGATGTACAATATGCTGGGGCACATAATGAAATGTACTTCCGTACAAGTGTAAAGGCGATAGATGTACATATGTACAAATACAGCTTTGAGAGTAAGGCCTACGACGCAGTAACATATAAAATGAAACCTTGCTCGATACTGAAGAGGGGGCATGATCACGTACTCAACTATCAGTTTTCTCATAACCCATATTCTAACATGTGAGAGATACGAGAACAGTAAAAAACATGTGAGAGATACTGGGATCGGTATAAAGCCCGGTAGGTACTAATAGCAGTAAAACAGGTGAAAGTACTGAGAGCAGTAAAATATGTGAATACTCGGGCAGATATAAGCATAGTAAAACATGTACGGGAACCAGTAAGAAACATGTGAAGATTATAACTGTCCTAACGCAGGATAGGGACTAAATTAATGTAACATGTGAATTTAACTTGCTACACCTCGGTTAATACATGTTTCTAGCATTAAAAGACAGTAAAGGAGTTGTAGATGTACTTGCCTCGAGCAAAGCAAGAATACTAGTACGAAGATATAGATGTCCGGTATCCTGTCAATAGTTATATACAAACTCAGTTCTAAGCTATGATCAAGATATCACTAGTGGTGTGACACAACTCCTAACTGGATACTAGTCAAGTGGGGACCTAGCATAAAAGTCTATAATGGAGTGCCACTATATCCAAACTAATTCTCTAGGGTCTTTACACTAGTGCGGGGTGAGGTCCAATACGACTAAAACACAAAACAACACAAAAGTTGCAAGTCGTAATTATTCAATAATTAAATCAAACTGTACCCTAAGTTCCAACAATTTTAGAGATAGACAAAAAGCTAAATTATATATAAAATAAAGTACCAAAATGATCCTTGTTAATTATAGAAATTTATACTAATTTTTCTGGAATTTATAAACCTTCATAAATAATTATTAAAAATCAGCAAACATAAATATACCGAAAATGAGTTCTGTTTTCCTATTTTTATAAAATACCAAAAGTACTTATTAAATACTGGAAAATTATAATAAATTATCTAAATTAACATAGTATTTAAACAATTTTTCCAGATTTCTACATCAATTAAAAATATTAAAAATCTAAAAATAGAAAGTAACAATATGGAAAAATAATTAATTACAAATTAAGGATAATACATAAGCAAAATCTACAGACATCGTCGGATAAAAATAAATATCACCAACGTGTCCAGAACGGTCAAATTAGCTAGAATTGCCTACCCATAAGTCCAATTTGGACACAGGAACAAAACGGTAATTTCGGGTCAAGTGATGTCCGTCGTTGGACACACTTTGCACCGAAAAGCGTGTTAGGATAGAAGTCTACAAAACCTAGTAAATTATATGTCCATGAATTCAGAATGATGATATGAACCCAACGGTATGTCCGAAATAGGATTCCGATGTGCCGATCTCAAAATGATACGTTAACGCGACACTTGGTATCCGATTTGCACGGAAATGCGTGCTGGAGCAAATGTCTTCAAAACTCAGCAAATTTATGTCAACGAGTCCAGAATGACGTACGAACTCAACGGTTTATCCGGAATGGGATTCCGATGAGCCGAACTCAAAGTGACCCGTTGACTCAAAAAGTGGGACTCGCTTCGCACCAAAATACGTGCCAGGGCCCACGTTCTCCAAATCAAGCAAATTTTATATGAAAACATGCCAGAACGACGCCATGAGTCTACTGGTGGTGTCAGAAATTGAATCCGGAGTCCCAGATTCAAAATGGAATTTAACAAGTACAAATTAAGGAATTCGGACGGCCAACTTTGGCGTCGAATTCGACCGACCAAACGTGCTTATAATGAAACGAAACCTAAAGGAGGTAGGAAGAGGGTTATACTAGCTGTGCACCGGAACTGATAGCGCATAAAACGGAGCTACGACGACGAAGTTACGAACCCGCGAAGTTGGTGTCACGAAACTGTCCAAAAATAGTTCAATTTAAAACGTCAACTTGGTGGCCAGTTTTGAGGTATCAAACGACGAAATTAACGGACAAAAATTGACAGAAGTGAAGGTGGATATACCGAGATTGCGACGGAGCAAAAAGTTTGCTGATCCAACGGTCGGATCTCCCAGAAAACACGCGTAACGTTGCTGCGACGGAGCGCGAATTCTGAGTTCCAAACTCGCACGCGCCGACGGGATTTTGTTCAAAACGCACGAATAGCCTATTCGGCGCGTCGGGGAAGACGGTGGTGGCCACGGGGTATTCGCCGGAGGTCGCCCGAGCGAGGGGGAGGTCCTCGCGGTGGTGGGCCGGCCACGAGGTGGCTCACGGCCATGCGGTAGCGCCGGTGGCGGCTGCTGCTGCCGCCCATGCTACTGTTGCAGCTGCGGCTGCTGTTGCGCTCGCTGCGTACGCGCGCGCGCGTGGTGGCTGCGGCGGCGCGGCGGCGGGGGAAGGCTCGCCGGCCACAAAGTGGCGCGCGACGCAGCGGTGGTGGCGGAGGCGTAGTTGATGGAGGTGGTGGTGGAGATGGTTAATGATGGTGGAGATGGATGATGACAATGGTGGTGGTAGTGAGTATGATGGTGATGATGATGGTGAAGTGGAGGAGGAGGAAGGATGAGGAAGGAGGATGTCGGGTTGCGATGCTCGGCCATGGGGGGGGGAGAGTCGGCTGTGGTGTGGTGGGGAGTGGTGTGTGTGGTTTGTTTGTGTGTGAGTGTAAAAATATACATAGGAAGAGAGAGAGTGTAGGATAGAGAGAGAGATAGTTTAGATATTTAAAAGAGGGAGAGAGAGAAAGAGGTCGGCTGTGGAGTAAGGGGGGGGTGTTCTTGCTGGTGAGGTGGAGGGGTGATGTGTGTGTTTATGTTGAGAGAGAGTTTATATATGTATGGGTGTGTGTGTATATATATATTAATATATATATAGAATGAGTGAGTGAGAGAGATATTTGAATAGAGGGGGGGAAAGTAGGTCGGCTGGAGGGGGTTGTGAGAGAGAGTGTGGTGAGGATGAGAGAGAGAGGAGTTATCCATATATATAATATATATATATATATATGTAGGTATATATATATAGAGAGAGAGATAGAAAAATATTTAGAGAGAGAGAGAGGAGAGAGAAAAGTGGATATTTTCAAAATAGAAAAAAAAATAGGGAAATTATGTGGGGTACTTGGGCAGTCATTGAGAGGACAACAGAGAGCTTGGGTTCGGGTTCGGTCGAACCGGGTTGAGTCAAAATCGGACCGGGTGCAATAATGGAATTAAAATTGAGATTTATAATCATGGATAAATAAACAACATGCGGGGACTCCAATAAATGGGACACAAGTTTCATGTGGGTAGTAGGCTTCAAGTGGGCCACGTCCATACTTCGGGTCGACTAGGTTGGATCGATGTCGGGTCTCGAAATTAAATTAGAAATTAAATCGGGTTTCACGGTAGAAAATAAATCGGCCTAAATTGAACCGAAAGTTGTGCGAAAGAAATGGAGCACAAAATGGAGTGTCTGAGTGGGACACGAAGGTCATGGATGAAGAGCGTCTCGAGTAGATCATTTATGAGAAGTTGGTTCTGAGAAAACGACTGGTCTGGTGCTCCTAAATTAAAAGCCACGGCAACGTGTAAACGACGATAAAAAATAAAAGTGGGAATAATTATTCAATGATTAATTGGTCTAAGTTGACCCGAAGTTGCGCGATACGAAAAGAGTACAAGGGAACGAATTCAAGTGGGATATGATATATCAACAGGAAGATAATCTTGCCTACTTCAAAACCCATGAAGAGAGTTTACAGAGATTGGCATCCCTGACGCTCCAGAAGTCAAAGTTACGGAAAGGCACATAAATGATCAAAACAATTAAGTAAATAAAATATTTATCGATAATAATTCACTCAGAAAAATAAAAATAAACCCTGAAATTCAGGGGGCTTACATCCTACACACCTTACAAAAATTTCGTCCTCGAAATTAAAAATCATCCAACCGGTCAAACTATAACGTGTAGCTGCTCTGGCTACGATACTCAATCTGATATCCTTGTAATCATCTCTTCTGTTTCTCCTTACAATCTTTTTGGTTCAGGTTCAACAAAGTCCTTCTATCATAAACTATGTCATACATCCTTTAAAGTCTTCCATACTAACATGAAACATTTATGTATACCCTAAACTATAGGTCATTCTCCGGGTATGCCTATAAGCCTATAATGCTTAATCATCAATCATATTTCCAACCTTAATTGTAAATACTGGATTCCTTATCGTATCCTAAGTATCCATATTCTATCAATCTACAGTTCCTTAACATCATTTGTCGTCAATCATTTCCTACAATTTCTCCTTGAAATCATACGTTCAATTTCTATCCTTAGTGTAGAGCCTTCTTCTTTTTACTCAACAAGTCCTCCAAATATAAATCCTCGATTTTAAAACTCCCGATTTATTAATTACCAATGTACATATGTCTTTGTCTTGTTCCATGTCTTTTTAACTGATATTTTTCCGATCTCGTACGCAATACGATAACTCATTCTAACTTATTCTATATCAATCCACATATCGATCTACCCTCTAATCACATGTAATTCGCTAGAGATAACCAACAAAAATTCTACAAATGCTAAATTCTCAAACTGCTAAGCACAAGATTCTAATCCTCAATCCATAGTCACAACAATATAATATCTCGTTCCTCCATTTTAGATACGCTATCATCAAGTCATACTATCAATACAATCGTTCTTAATGGTTTCTAAGTCTACTACAGTCAGTCACCCATACTTGTCCTATAAGCTTAATCTAACCAATCCCTAGGAAAAGTATTTATCACAATCACATAATACATTTATAGTTATACTACAGGATCAGTCAACAAGGTTTGGCTATTTCGGTCGTCTATCAAATAGAAGGTAACAAGGCCTAAGACTGGGTCAAGCAATCCATAACAGTGTCCAAACAAGTTAAAGGTCAAGCAAGACAGAAAAGTTTATTGGGATATCTCCAAGAATAGTACGAAGACAACGAGATGCATAACGAGAAGAATTATCCAAGAGGTTAACGAAGAAGAGTTTAGTCAAGTCATAGGAAAAATGGAACAAAATAAATAATTATGTCCAAAAAGAAATCATGAAGGCAATCCTATTGGAGAATCCTAGAAAACCTATAATCCTAGTTGTAGATGTAGATAGAACAGAGTTAATCAAGACGGGGAAGAATGATAATAATAAGAAATTATTCTTGCTCAATCGATCATAACGAAGTGAACCAAGCTGAGATATGATCTGATAACCATATACGTCTTCCTGAAATTTTGTTGCCAGAATTTTCGCCACACCAGTAAGCTTAGATGCAATAAACGATAGAGTCAAGACTAAGGTATACACCCTATAATCATATTATCTAGAATTCTCGCCACGCCAACCGGTATGGCTGCAAGAAAATCTAAATTCTATGAATAGGATAGTATATCCAAAATCAGGCTCTACGTTTTTGTCATACCAGCTAATATGGCTGCGATAAATTCTAAACTCCATAAATAAAGTAGACGTTTATCTTATCAGGATATATCATAATTCAATCCATAAAATTTATCACGATGCAAGATCAAAGTCAACAACGAAAATCAGAAATCGATTTCAACAACAAATTAAGGAATAACAAATGGAAACAGGTGAAAACAGATTTCGAGATAAGATTAGAGTGAGATCCTCAGGGGTCATCCCAAGGGTACAAACTTGGTCTAAATTGTAACATACTGAATTACAAACAATAGACTAATTATAGCTAACGGTCCTATGCTGTGATGAGTTCTCCTATGTTGCAATCCTAGCATTCCTCTAGGTGTTCTAATTATTGTCCTAGTGTTATCAAGTTGTCCTAGATCCTAATTGCAGGCATGCTTGGTACAATAACGTAACCAAACAACTTAAGTCTGGACCTGCATGGGCCGCCAAAAAAACATGTCATGACCCGTTACCCAAATTGTTGGGCCGGGCCGAGCCATGTCCAGCCTACGCTTGGTCAAAGCGTAGTAAGCTGTTCTAAGAATAGACAATAAAGAATCTAAGCAGCTAACAGTTCTAAAACCATATTTAAAGTTCATCACAACACAGCATCTATAAGCGAAGGTAAATAAGCACAGACTTAATAATACATAACCAAAGTATCTAACTGGAGACAAAGTCCAGTATCCAAATATAAGTACAGACAAAGTCTAAGTCCCAAAACACAAGAAAGATAACTAAGCAAGGTTCCCCGCTGGGGCCTCTACTGGAGCAAGGCCAGGTCCTCAAAATCAGTGCCATAATATGTAACACATAGCATTTCATCCTCGAAAAGTGAACCTACAACGTTATCCTGTCAGGACGGGAGCAAGTACAACCTCTACAACTAAAGTACTGAACATATAATAAAAAAGATGTACAACAAGAAACATGGTGTGATAAGTCTATAAAACAGGAAATACTAGAAACATGGCCTCATGTTACAACTGGGGTCACAATATCATAGTAACACATGGAACATGGCATATCTGGAATCATGGTATATCTCATAATCTATCATGGCAAGGATACATATGTCATAAAGACAGATGTATATATAATATTAAAACTGTAGCAGGTACGTGATCGGTCAATAGATGTACAATGTGCTGGGGCACATAATGAAATGTACTTCCGTACAAGTGTAAAGGCGATAGATGTACATACGTACAAATACAGCTTTGAGAGTAAGGCCTACGGCGCAGTAACATATAAAATAAAACCTTGCTCGGTACTGTAGAGGGGGCATGATCACGTACTGAACTATCATTTTCCCCATAACCCATATTCTAACATATGAGAGATACGAGAACAGTAAAAACATGTGAGAGATACTGGGATCGGTATAAAGCCCGGTAGGTACTAATAGCAGTAAAACAGGTGAAAGTACTGAGAGCAGTAAAACATGTGAATACTCGGGCAGATATAAGCATAGTGAAACATGTACGGGGAACCAGTAAGAAACATGTGAAGATATGATAACTGTCCTAAGCAGGGTAGGGACTAAATTAATGTAACATGTGAAGATTTAACTTGCTACCTCGGTTAATACATGTTCTAGCATTAAAAGACAGTAAATGAGTTTGTAGATGTACTTGCCTCGAGCAAAGCAAGAATACTAGTACGAAGATATAGATGTCCGGTATCCTGTCAATAGTGATATACAAACTCATTTCTAAGCTATGATCAAGATATCACTAGTGGTGTGACACGACTCCTAACTGGATACTAGTCAAGTGGGGACCTAGCATAAAAGTCTAATGTGGAGTGCCACTATATCCAAACTAATTCTCTAGGGTCTTTACACTAGTGCGGGGTGAGGTCCAATACGACTAAAACACAAAACAACACAAAAAGTTGCAAGTCGTAATTATTCAATAATTAAATCAAACTGTACCCTAAGTTCCAACAATTTTAGAGATAGACAAAAAGCTAAATTATATATAAAATAAAGTACCAAAATGATCCTTGTTAATTATAGAAATTTATACTAATTTTTCTGGAATTTATAAACCTTCATAAATAATTATTAAAAATCAGCAAACATAAATATACCGAAAATGAGTTCTGTTTTCCTATTTTTATAAAATACCAAAAGTACTTATTAAATACTGGAAAAATTATAATAAATTATCTAAATTAACATAGTATTTAAATACAATTTTTCATATTTTTACAGCAATTAAAATATATATAAAAATCCAAAAACAGAAAGTAACAATATGGAAAAATAATTAATTACAAATTAAGGATAATACATAAGCAAAATCTACAGACATCGTCGGATGATAAAATAAATATCACCAACGTGTTCAGAACGGTGAAATTAGCTAGGGTAGCCTACCCATAAGTCCAATTCGGACACAGGGACAAAACGGTAATTTCGGGTCAAAGTGATGTCCGCCGTTGGACACACTTTGCACCGAAAAGCGTGTCGGGATAGAAGTCTACAAAACCTAGCAAATTATATGTCCATAAATTCAGAATGATGATACGAACCCAACGGTATATCCGAAATAGGATTCCGATGTGTCGATCTCAAAATGATACGTTGACGCGACACTTGGTATCCGATTTGCACGGAAATGCGTGCCGGAGCAAATGTCTTCAAAACTCAGCAAATTATATGTCAACGAGTCCAGAATGACGATACGAACTCAACGGTATATCCGGAATGAGATTTCGATGAGCCGAACTCAAAGTGACCCGTTGACTCGAAAAGTAGGACCCGCTTCGCACCGAAATGCGTGCCAGGGCCCACGTTCTCCAAATCAAGCAAATTTTATATGAAAACATGCCAGAACGACGCCACGAGTCTACTGGTGGTGTCAGAAATTGAATTCGGAGTCCCGGGTTCAAAAATAGAATTTAACAAGTGCAAATTAAGGAATTCGGACGGCCAACTTTGGCGTCGAATTCGACTGACCAAACGTGCTTTTAATGAAACGAAACCTAAAGGAGGCAGGAAGAGGGTTATATCAGCTGTGCACCGGAACTGATAGCGCGTAAAACGGAGCTGCGACGACGAAGTTATGAACCCGCAAAGTTGGTGTCACGAAACTGTCCAGAAACAGTTCAATTTAAAACGTCAACTTGGTGGCCAGTTTTGAGGTATCAAACGACGAAATTAACGGACGAAAATTGACAGGAGTGAAGGTGAATATACCGAGATTGCGACGGAGCAAAAAATTCACCGATCCAACGGTCGGATCTCCCAGAAAACACACGTAAAGTTGCTGCGACGGAGCACGAATTCTGAGTTCCAAACTCGCGCGTGCCGACGGGATTTTGTTCAAAACGCACGAATAGCCTATTCGGCGCGTCGGGGAAGACGGTGGTGGCCATGGGGTATTCGCCGAAGGTCGCCCGGGCGAGGGGGAGGTCCTCGCGGTGGTGGGCCAGCCACGAGGTGGCTCACTGCCACGCGGCAGCGCCGGTGGCAGCTGCTGCTGCCGCCCATGCTACTGTTGCAGCTGCGACTGCTGTTGCGCTCGCTGCGTACGCACGCGCGTGCGGTGGCTGCGGAGACGCGGCGGCGGAGGAAGGTTCGCCGGCCACGAAGTGGCGCGCGGCGCAGCCGTGGTGGCGGAGGCGTAGTTGATGGAGGTGGTGGTGGCGATGGTTAATGATGGTGGAGATGGATGATGACAATGGTGGTGGTAGTGAGTATGATGGTGATGATGATAGTGAAGTGGAGGAGGAGGAAGGAGGATGTCGGGTTGGGATGCTCGGCCATGGGGGGGGAGAGTCGGCTGTGGTGTGGTGGGAGTGGTGTGTGTGGTTTGTTTGTGTGTGAGTGTAAAAATATACATAGGAAGAGAGAGAGTGTAGGATAGAGAGAGAGATAGTTTAGATATTTAAAAGAGGGAGAGAGAGAAAGAGGTCGGCTGTGGAGTAAGGAGGAGGTGTTCTTGCTGGTGAGGTGGAGGGGTGATGTGTGTGTTTATGTTGAGAGAGAGTTATATATGTATGGGTGTGTGTGTATATATATATTAATATATATATAGAATGAGTGAGTGAGAGAGATATTTGAATAGAGGGTGGGGGGAAAAGTAGGTCGGCTGGAGGGGGTTGTGAGAGAGAGTGTGGTGAGGATGAGAGAGAGAGGGAGTTATCCATATATATATATAATATATATATATATATATGTAGGTATATATATATATATATATATATATATATATATATATATATATATATATATATATAGGGAGATAGAGAAATATTTAGAGAGAGAGAGGAGAGAGAAAAGTGGATATTTCCAAAATAGGAAAAAAATAGGGAAATTATGTGGGGTACTTGGGCAGTCATTGAGAGGACAACAGGGAGCTTGGGTTCGGGTTCGGTCGAACCGGGTTGAGTCAAAATCGGACCGGGTGCAATAATGGAATTAAAATTGAGATTTATAATCATGGATAAATAAACAACATGCGGGGACTCCAATAAATGGGACACAAGTTTTATGTGGGTAGTAGGCTTCAAGTGGGCCACGTCCATACTTCGGGTCGACTAGGTTGGATCGATGTCGGGTCCCGAAATTAAATTGGAAATTAAATCGGGTTTCACGGTAGAAAATAAATCGGCCTAAATTGAACCGAAAGTTGTGCGAAAGAAATGGAGCACAAAATGGAGTGTCTGAGTGGGACACGAAGGTCATAGGTGAAGAGCGTCTCGAGTAGATCATTTATGAGAAGTTGGTTCTGAGAAAACGACTGGTCTGGTGCTCCTAAATTAAAAGCCACGGCAACGTGTAAACGACGATCAAAAATAAAAGTGGGAATAATTATTCAATGATTAATTGGTCTAAGTTGACCCGAAGTTGCACGATACGAAAAGAGTACAAGGGAACGAATTCAAGTGGGACACGATATATCAACAGGAAGATAATCTTGCCTACTTCAAAACCCATGAAGAGAGTTTACAGAGATTGGCATCCCTGACGCTCCAGAAGTCAAAGTTACGGAAAGGCACATAAATGATCAAAACAATTAAATAAATAAAATATTTATCGATAATAATTCACTCAGAAAAATAAAAATAAACCCTAAAATTCAGGGGGCTTACATGCGCCGAAGTAGTTGTTCGGGCTGAAAGGGCCGGCCGCAATGGCCTGTTGGCACCTGGCAACAGGAGCTTGTCCTATGTTGGCCAGAGTATCCGCACTTATGATCGGTACGTTGAGGGTCGAGGAGGATGTTAGCCTAATGACTATATCATATTTTTGAATATGGCTAATCAATTAAGTTTACCATAATGATATCACTAATATTCATGTAATCATTATCTTGTTGCTACTTAAACTTAACATTGTCCTAAATGTTCTATATCATATTGCTATGCTTGTATCATATTGTTTTATTCGTCTAACATGTTCTTATAGACATGCAGTAAGCATGATCAAGATTTGTCAAACCAGGACATATATAATAGAGAATTATTAATGGGCCAAAGACGACGTTATATAAGGAGATTTCTCTGAACCGCCCAACGACCTTATCCGGGGCCTCACATCGGGGGTTCCGTTGCCTAGTCAGCGGACATGGGTCGAAGGGGCAGCGCCACCCGTACGGGTTCGGAGGCAAAGCCACCAAAAGATATTCAGATTTTTAGATTGTTTATCTTTGGATGACCGTCGTCAAGGAAAAATGCGTCTTCAAGTTTGCTCAAATTTTAGAAGAAAGACGTCATCAAAGTGCTATTGGTTTTCCTATTTGATCAATATATTTTTTATATTTATTGAGTCTAGGAATACGATGTAAACTGCATCGTACTGGCAAATAGGCTATCCAAGAAACGTTTTTAAAATATCCTTTCATTTTAAAAACAAACCCACTTACAAAAGTCCAAACTACTTCCTAACTGCTTGATCTTTTCAAAAAGCCCAAAACCAATTTGCAAAATCCCTGACAGAACTCCAACAGAAGTCGACCTGAGTTTGGCCCGAATTTGGCCAGAGTTCGGTTAGTGGACGTTGGATTTTGAACTTGGTCCTCCTGCAGTTACGGATATTGCCAAGATTTCTCATAGAGTTTTGCCCGAATTCTGCCTGAATTCTGACAGAGTTCTGCCTTTGGAAAACTATAAATAGAGAAGGATTTTGATCATTTCAACACACCAATTCAATTTCATATCTCTTCTCTATACGCCTACTACTTCTTCCAAAGTGTTCCTGTCACGACCCGCACCCAGTGTAGGGGCACGAAAAGCGAGTACGTCCAGCCTACGTCACAGTGCCAGTGGTAGAACGCTGTCCTAGGTCACATACATCTAAAAATTATAAGGTATCTGCACAATATATACTCTTCGAACGGAGGACAATATAGAAATGTACAACTCAATCACAGCTAAGGTAGAAATACGATAAGATAGATAGATGTGAAAGTCGCCAAATGAAATACAACAGGAGTAGAAATCTAAGAGTCCAAGATAACATCTCCACAACATCCAGAATAACAATATCCCAAATAAGTATATAATGTATCCAAAATAAGACAAGACATAAAGTAAGATAACTAGTCTTGCTAACTAGCCTAGACTACTGGGGTAATGTACTCTGCAAGGACTGGATCTTCCTGGGAGTCCATCTCGCAAGTATCATTTAGGCCTGCTCCGTAGTACGTAGGACAGAACTCCTCAATGTCATCTGTAATATTTCAACAGGTCTAGTCAGGACATGAACGAGCACAATACATCTCACGCAGTTCATAATATGACAGGAAATGTAAGCATGCTATAGAGTAAGATACATAAAACGCTGAAGAATATATATAAAGTAAAAGAGATGACTGTAAGAAAATATCTACTATAAGTAAAGAACTAACAATGGCTAGTGATGTAGAGTACAAGATAGACATGTGAACGGCTTGAATTTGTACATAATTATACTAAGAGTTTGCACATGATTACACTACTTTAGAATTGTTCACATGACCATTTATACTCCCCCGTACCCCAATCAATACACAAGGATCCAGACAAGTTATATTATTGTACATGATTTCACATGGGGGCCCATAAATGGGTGCACATAAAATATACATGAGGGACTCTGTGAACATAGAGTACATGAATCATAAGAGTACACATGAATGGTGAAAGCACAAGATACATGATGTACGTGAAAAGTACATGACATGACGTATCTCGATGCTCCCGAAGGGATAACATCTCATGAAGGGATCCATATAGTACCAATCTGTGTTAACAATGTGACATCATCAAGTAAAGTAATCTAGAGCATAAATATAATTCTATCAAGTATGAAACGGTCAGAATGTACTCGCCTGATATCCTGAGTATCCGATGAGTATATATGTCTAGACAGAGATGAGTCCTATTTAGAGCAACACAGGTCACAACATGTCCAGAATGGTAATATTGAACTTTACAATGCATTCTTTATGAATTCTAGGTTATTCTAGACTAAAGTCAACTCTTGGTCAACTCTAGTCAACTACACTATCAAACTAGGTCAACCAAGCTATACTAGGTCCAAGCTTAGTCAAACAAGTCTCACTAAGCCTAACCAAGCCTAGGCTAGCACTCAAACACAATCAAAAGCCCAAACAATTATCACACACACAATATATATATATATATTATAATATATATATATATATATTTATATTTTATATATATTATATATATATTTTATATATATATAAATAATAAATATATATATATTATATATAATATATATAAATATAAATATATAGATATATATATTATATATATATATATATATATATATATTATATATATATATATATATATATATATTATATATATATAGGCTAGTGTAAAAATATATATATATATATAGGCTATGCCTAGAACAAAGTAAGGCACATACATGTACATATATAAAATAGGGTGAGTGTGTGTCAAACATGTAGTAGATAGTGATTTGGTGTGTGAGTGTGTACAATGAGTAATAGTGTATTAGTGATGATATGTGTGTGTGTACAGTTGTATGGACAGTGAGCTAGAGTGTGTGTGTGTGTGTGTGTTTGTGAACAGTAATGAGTATTAGTGTGTGTGTGTGTGAGGGGTTTATGTTCTCAGGTTTTTGTGTGTTCCCAAGTTCTGCAAAGTGTAGGCGTGTGTGTATACAATTAGGGGGTTCAGTTTAGTGTGTTAACCAAGTGTGATGGTTGATGGTTTCTGTATAAGGGGTGCCCAGGTTCAGTCAGGACAACATGTACCATGTAACCCTCATTTCAGTTCATCACGCATATATAGACCTTCATTTCAAAATACAGAACCTGGTATCAGTTAACCCATGTATCATCACTCACACAGCCAATTCGAGCTCCACATTGAACCCCAACACAAAATTAAATAACCCAAATTGATATTACATATAACATATAAATCTACATTTGAAATCAATAAAACACATAGAATTTCTCAGGAAAATGTTACTGTACGCACGTAACATAACAATGGAGAAAACCCAAATCCAATACGAAATCAAGTAAAAATCCCAATTTAATGGTTGGTAAGCACTCGTTCATATATCAGTGTGTCCCACGAGTCGTATGGTGTCTACACAACAGGACACGTCGTGTCCGACACTCACGAACACTCGCTAATATATGGCTACTACACAGCTCGTACGGCGAGTCCACGAGCTCGTGGGTACGACACAACTCATGTGGAGTCACATGGTTGTGTCCACGTGTAGCCCCACACGACTGACACTTCGTGTCCACGGTGTGTCTACGCTCTATACGACACGGGTATCAGAGCCTAGACACGGCTACTGCACATATACGTGAAATCTGTGCACTCACGAATACAATACCGACATGACACGACTCGTCATGCCACTTGGGGGCTGACGTGTCAGTCACTGCCCTAAGGCACCCACCAAGTGTCACGTATCCAAGTGCCACAGACACGGAGAAATTGCTGTTGGGTAGCAGGACACTGCTTGTATGGTCTGTACGGCGTGTCCAGTCCCTTATCGATACGACACAAAGCCGATGATCGACTCAGTCATGCACGAAATCCAGAGCACATGTAGCTCTACAAATTTGTTCAAAAGATTTCAAAATAACAATAAAATCTCCATTGAGGCATTTCATCAAATACCTATAAACCCACACTGATACGTGTCCGATACAGACACCAAATCAACAAGAATTTTCACCAAACTTTTTCTACAGCTAGGGGACACCTAGATGGATGCATCTATGGAAAGAAATCAGAATTTCAAGGTGATTTGAAGGGATTACCTATAGATAGCCAATCTCCAAGAAAAAGTCCCAAATTGTGAAGTCCCTTCCTCAAGCAATGTCCCAATGAGCCTTCCTTGCAAGCTAGCCTCCTTTAACTCTACTCCAGATTTAGAATCAAATACAAAAGATTGGGATCAATTTTGTAGAGGAATGATGAAAGGGAGAAGAAATTAGGGTTTCCTAAAGGGGGATTTCTAAAAGAGGCAATGGTTATGAAGAGATATTATATAGGCTGAAATTAGGTCATACATGGGTTGTGGTGGCCGGCCATGTAGGAGATTAGGGTTAGGGTTTCATATGAATGGCTTTGGCCAAGATCATAAGCTAGCTAGCTCAACCCCTTAGCCATAAGTCCAAATACAAAACTCTCACAATCCTCTCATGAACCCTAGCCACACTCAAGTCAACTAAGACCAACTTAAGTTATTAGGGTTCCAC
>JANAVB010023838.1:0-54160 GCA_029216955.1 Iris pallida | reverse complement strand
TTATGGAAAGATTATGCCCATTGCTTTGAGAGAGTTGTTGCCATCTGCTGTATGGGTTCGTTGCTGCCGAGCTGTCTACATTTTTCAGGGATATCTGTTCAACTAAGCTGACGGTGCAACATATGGACAACTTGAGGAGAAGATTGTCTTAACAATTTTTAAGTTAGAGAAAATATTTCATCGGGCTTTTTCGACAGCATGGAGCATCTACCGATTCATCTACCATACGAAACCGGTCGGTGCATCTGTCATTATCGATGGATGTACCCCTTGAAAGGTAAATAAAAATCGATATAATTTAAGTGGAATTTTATAATTCATGTCAATTCTTAAGATAATTTGTCTTTCTAGGTACCTACACCATCAAAAGAAGAAAGTTGGCAACAAGGCTCATATAGAGGCTTCGATATGCGAGCATAGCTTATCGAGGAGGTGTCAAACTTCTGCTCCATTTATTTCGATACTCATGTCGAAACAAATCGAAATAGACCTCAAAGGAAGACGAAGACGTTGAGGATGGAGGTATAAATTTAAGGACAAGTCTATTGGGGCTAGTAAGAATCGGTGGTTGACTGACGATGAGTATGATGCCGCGCACCGATATGTATTGTAAATTAGGACAAACAAGAAGTGAGAGAGAGAAGTAAGGGACTACACCTCGTTATAATCTTAATTTGGTGAAGTAAGACTACACTTTTTTATTCTCTCTAACAGTGTATTTAGAGATGAAGTCAAAATAAGGACACCGATATACCGATGAGGGACTTCAAAGAGAGGTTGATTGTACCTTTCCGACTGGTTTCAAAAATACGTAAGTAACTGAGATATGTTATGCGACTACCATTAAAATTATGCAAGTAAAACATTAAATATTATTTTTGTTTACAGTTTTATTGCCTGAAACAACACTAACAAATGAGAGCATTCGTTATTCGAAGAAGCATGCGAAGACTTGGCCAGGCTATGTCGTTAATGGCTTCAAGTTTAGGGCAACTCAGCATACTATAAATGTCGAATTTGTCAATGACACTTCAGTACTAAGGATTTTGGTGTTGCATAAGAGGCACCATCTATGACGACGAGCCGGACTTTGACTCTTATGGAGTGCTTGGGATATTGTAGATTTACAATATAGTGCCCATATGATATGCATATTGTGATGTTAAAATGTGAGTGGTTCGATACGACTCCAAATATCGGTTGGAGAATGATAAACAATTTGGATTCGTCGATATAAATCATCGCAGGAGGATAGAGGGTCCGACACGTTTGCGATAGCAAGTCAGGCTGTTCAAGTCTACTATACAAGCTACCCAAGGCGTCGTAGAGATCGATTTGACTGGTGGACAGTATGCAAGATAAATCTAGAAATACATTCAACGTTGGAGGACCAGCATACCAAGAGGACGAGATCGAAAAGCCCCAATACTTGGGACAACAGTCGGATACCATGGATGTTGAATTAGAGGTTGATATACCTCCTGCTGAGGAAAATAGAGGGAAGGAGAGGTTGATATACAAGACTTAGATGTCAACCAGGGGATAAAGAGGCGTCTTGTCCCAAGTATTGAGATTGAAGAAGAAGAAAGAAGAAGAAGAGAAGAAGAAAGAAAAAGAAGAGAAGAAGAAGAAGAAGAAGAAGAAGAAGAACTTGATGAGGATGAGGATGAGGATACAGATGAAGTCGACGGTGAGGATGAGGATGATGATGAGAATGAAGACAAGGACGAGGGCCATGACGATGATTAAATATCGATATATTTCAGTTCATGTTTTGGTCGAGGCCGAGGCCGCTGACGAGGATGATTCAGTTTAAATTAAACTTCTGTGTTCTTCTTTCAGTTCATATTTTTGTCGTTCGATCATCTACTTATTGTATGATTTTCTTTTTGCAGATGGACTCCTAGTCCTACTCCTCTGACCGACACTCGTTACCCTAGTACTGGTATATATTTTAGTTTAGTTTTATATTCATTTATACTTTTATATTATTAATTATGTTTATGTGTTCTATTTACAGGACATGGTTGCGAGCACTCGTGCTGGTGGTGCTGGTCGTGGTGGTGGTGGTGGTGGTGGTGGTGGTGGTGGTGGTGGTCGTGGGCGTGGGCGTGGTGGTAGCGGTCGTGGTCGCCAGACATCTTCCCCGGATGTGACCTTCGATCCCGACCCGGAGAGCCCGGGCACAGACTCTTCCCGCCGTCAATCTATCTCGGTGCCACCGTCATCTTCATCGAGGCCTGCGACTCCATCCGCTAGCGGATCCGTTCCTCCATCCGCTAGCGGATCCGTTCTGCCACCGGATGTACCAGCAGATGCATCAGCAGATGCAGCAGCGGACCCAGCAGTTACTGCACGGTGGGCCCCGGAGTACCCCCGGATTCAGTTTCATTCTGTTACAGGGGAGTACATGTGCGGACCCTCGCATCCTTCGACGCCACCAGAGAGGCCAACGGGCGAGTTCCGACGAGAGATATAGCCCGCGGATGAATCGTAAGTAAATTTAAGTTAATTTATTAAAAAAATTTATTTTTTCAAGTCAATAATCAGTCGTTGCTTTTTTATAGATTTTTCCCGTGGGATGTTGCCCGGAGTCTTGGGTGCATTATCCGGGAAAACTACCATGGCCCCTACCTCAATTTTTCTGAGGTGCCTCAGGACAGGCAGTACGTCTGGCTCGACGAGATGAGGGTATATATCTTTTGGTTAATTATTAATTATTCTTTAATTCATTAATTTTTTAATTACGTGATATTTAAATTTGTGTGTCGAAGAACGTTCTGGTGCCCCCTCCATCGCGAGGAGGCGATCCGTAGGACCTACAAAGCCGCCGCTGGGTAGAAGATACGGGATGCGGTGTACGACCTTCGTACGACGCATACGAAGAAGGACTGGATCCGGACGGAGTACTATGAGCAGATGTTGGAAAAGATGGATACTCCTCAATACAAGGAAAAATCAGAGAAAGCCAAGGCGAATAGAAAGGCCGCGGGTCTGCATACGGGGGGATCAAGGCCCCACGCACGGACGCATGCAGATTTGGTAAGATACCACAAACTCATTCCACTATTTAATTTGGTACTATTAATATACGAAGTTAATTAAATTCTACGTATATAGGCCCAAACAGGCAGTGAAGGAGGGGAGAGAGGCGAAGGCGGTCACCGCTCACGACGTATTCGTGCATACGCACAAGAGACGGAAGGACGGGAGCTTCGTCGACGCGAGGGCCCAGGAGACTGATGTAAGTACTTACGTTCATGATTATAACTATAACTTAGGGAAATATAGGAAATTATAACTATAACTTAATTAGGTAAACTTAGGATTAAAACTATAACTTAGGGAAACAGAGGATTTAGATTATAACTTAGGAAAACTTATAGTATAAACACATTCATTGGATAGGCTGCGTATCTTGAGGCACTCCGTCGGATTGAGACCCCTACCAAGAATGTCGGCGAAACGACGCCTTCTTCTATGGCCGCTCGCTACGACGACGTGTTCATAGAATCCGCCGACGGCTTTAGGAAAGGCGTCTGTACGGCTTAGGTTCCATAGCGGATCTTTTGCAGATGTCGACTCCGAGATATCCACTGCCTTGCCTCCTTTCGCGTCCCCCCGCTGGCGATGTGAGAACGCAGCTTGCGACTCTCGCCACGACGGTGTCGGATTTGCGATCGATAGTGCTGGGGCACTATCCGCATCCTTCTTCTGCTCCCGATCCATCTGCTCCTGGTCCGTCTGCCGCTCCGTCTACTGCTGCTGCCGGTGCTTCGGATCGACCTGGTCCTTCTTGTTCGGACGACTTTCTTTTGACCGCTCTTCCGAGGCCCGCCTGGTACCGGATGCTACTATTGTGGCGCTCCTTGACATGATGTCGTCTGAGCAGCTATGCTCGCTTCCAGACCACGTCTTGTCCCAAGTGCCGCCATATATGGTGGAGGATTATATACGCAGAGCGGAGGAGAGAGCACGAGACGATCCACCTCCTCCTTCTCAGTGATTTTGTTTATGTTTTGGACATTTAGACATTTGGATACGTGTATATTTTGGATATTTTGTCTATGTTTATTGGTCATTGTGTTGGATATTTTTTGTATATGTTGTGATATATTAGATGTTTGGAGATATTGTATTGGCAATATGGATATTTGTTGGATAAATTGGATGTCGAATATGTTATATTTGTGTATGGTAGATGCTGAATAGGTTATGTTACAGGGAACAGTCTCTTTCCTGCAAAAAAATTTTCAAAATATTTCAGTTAGCGACGGATTACCGACGGGTTGCCGACGGCCTTTTGCAGGTATCGACGGATTACCGACGGGTTACCGACTAACTTTTGCAGGTAGCGACGGATTACCGACGGATTATCCGTCGGCCTATTTTTGGAAAAAAATTCGCGACGGAATGGCGCCGGACGTCCCGTCGCTCATATTCTGGAAATATGGAAGATATCCAGAAGCGTGGCGACGGATTATTCGTCGCCAAATCGCCGCTAATCCGACAAAGTGGTGTATTTAGCGACGGTCTTGCGACAACTTCGCGACGAGCTATCCGTCGCTAATTGTATGAATTCAAAATAGCGACAGATGAGCGACGGAATGGCGACGGAATACCCGTCGCTTATGTTCTAGAAATATGAATGATTTCCAGAAGAGTGGCGACGGATTATCCGTCGCCAAATCGTCGCTAATCCGACGAGGTCGTGTATTTAGCGACGGCCTCGCGACAGCGTAGCGACGAAATATCATGTCGCTACTTATATGAATACAAAATAGCGACAGCTTAGCGACGGATTGTCCATCGCTAAGCGACGGAATGGCGACGGATTTCCCATCGCTCATGTTCTAGAAATATGGAAGATTTCCAAAAGCGTGGCGACGTATTATCCATCGCTCCTCCGCCGCTAATCCGTCGAGGTTAGCGACGCTTTAGCGATGGATATTGCATATCAGAAACCCTCTGATACGCGGTTAGCAACAATTTGGCGACATAGTATCCGTCGCTAATTGTATGATATTAAAGATTTAAACTGTCGAAGTTGACGGGAAGCCGTCGGTTTGCCGTCGCTAAAAGTTTTTATTTTGCCAATGGAAATCCGTCGCTAATTAGTCGCAGAGCGGCGGACTAGCGACGAGCTTGTTTTAGCGACGAGGTTATTCTCGACGGATTTTTTCAGCCCGTATCCGTCGGAAATCCATTGGTAATGTGAATTACCGACGGTTTTTCGATGGATCCGGCCGTCACAAAATCGTTGTATTTTAGTAGTAGCTGCTCTCTCGGCGTCATTAAACATAGCAACGTTCCAAATGGTGGGAGCAATTGCAGCCTTAAGCTTTCATAATTTAGGCCCTTCTTCAGGACCATCTTGATCAGAACCGCTAGGGTTTTATAGAAAGCTTCTGTATGAATCTCAACTAGAAGATTCATTTATGCATTAAAGCTTGGTGTGGCAGCGAGCTCTACTAAATCCCTCTTTTGAAGACTGAAAACAGATGTTGTTGCTACCAAGGCTAACTGATCCCCAGAAGTTCCAGAGACAATATCTTCGGTATGAATTATTTCGCCAGCCGTTCCTGGAGCTAAAACTACTTGAGTTTCGATCGCGGTGATTGTTACGGGAGGAATGGTGACTGTTGTAAATGATTCAGGTTCGGACATTGTCGTCTCAAGAACTTGTGCCGGATTAATAGCATCAACTGAGGATGTTATTACTACGTCTCTGACTTCAGTTGATGGGTTGACAATATCTTCATCATCTTCGTTGGCTATAGGCTCTTCAAGTTCTGGGAGGATTTCAGTTGCAGTTGGTTCTTCTGCAACTATTTCTTTATCTGTAGCTAATTCTTCTTCTCTGTCTTCAGCAAGAGAAGGCAATTCTTGCTGAGCCTCTACTGCAAGCTCTTGTTGTACCTCCATAGATGGGGAACATTCTTCTTGAGCAGTATTTTCTTTTGAAGAAGAACTCCTCCTTCAGATTCTGTTTCTTCTTCATGGATAGTCTCTTGAGAATGAGGAGGGGCAACAAGCTTTGCTGCAATGATGACACCTACAAAGATTAAGCAAAATAGTTAATAAAATTATAATACATAATTTGTATAGATTTTGTGTAATTTATTTTTACCTGGAGCAGGTGCAGGACGTGCCAAGAGTGAATCATAATCTTGATCCCAGTCATCATCGTCTAAATTAAGAGCCTGTTCATCCGAGGGGATGAGTTCCAACATGAGTCGTGGCGGTGTCTTCAATTGCTTTCGCCTTTTGTGGCAAAGTCAGATGTAGTGAAGCGCTGAGGCGTCCGAAGACAAGACTCCTACCACTTCTGTTGATGCTGTGGGCTGGATGCTGAAGACCCTTCTCCAGGTTGAGCTGAAGAAGATGTAATATCTGAGGCTCCTCGATCAGAGTTTCGCTCTCTAGAGTAGCGGCTCTTTGTCTGGAAGGCCCTTTAACAGTGACTTTCTTCTTCTTCTCCTGGAGGGTAACAGCTGCACTTGATTTCCGCTTTCGAGTTTTGGAGATGATAATTGGTCCTGCACTTGGTTCCCCAACTCTCGTAGGGATTACTTCCAGATACTCGTCTGGAATAGCAACATCATCGGGTATGTCTGAAGGTACCTTGACTGGCTCTTCGATGTTTCCTTCTTTGGCCCATCGAAGACTCCCCTTTTGTTGTAGTCATTCGCAAAGGAACGAATGGATGCATAGAAACGAACATACATATAAAGCATTCGTAGCTCAGTTGTACTTGTAGCAGTTGATACCCGGAATCTAGCACCGGTACATGCAGTGCTAAAGTACCTCCATGCCCTTGCACCATCAACTAATTTTCTATAATGGTAGAAGCTGGTGGAGGGATTACCAACGTAAAGTTGGTCATATCCAAACTGACGAGCGAACCTACTGCGTAGATATGGTTTGAACGCACAGTTGTCTTCATTCCTATACATCAAATGTGAGGGTCTGATGCACATTAGCCATTTAAAAATTGGCGCAGGTAATGAAGTCTCCCTTCACCTATATCTTCAAATTGCATGCCGAAACAGTCAGCGGGGACTGGTGGTCATGTGCAAAAAAAGTTCCACCCGTAGAAATAGTTGAGTGTTGCCCGGGTGTCCACTACTGAAGTTGCAGTCCACGTGACTTTATTAAATTTTTGGAAGAATACCAACGTATCATTTCCAGGGCCTGGTGGCAACAAACTGCAGTTGTGATGCAACAACCAGCCCATCAAATAGGTATAGGGCATCTCCACCCTAGGGAAATCTTTTTGGTGAGGAGCATTATTGATCAGTTCGTCACCAAATGCTCGCAAACCTGCATTTATTCGGCATACCATTGCCGATAACTGGTTGATTCTGACTTTGAATACCAAACGTACTACTGGCCATAGTACGTTTCGGTGAATCCTGTCGGCTGTGCCAATCCCTGGCACAACCCATCTCCGCAGCCACAGAGAAAGAAAGCCCGCCAGCAAAGCTTTATTTGAGAGCTTTCGACTGCCATGTCTCAGAAAGCTCAATGCTTCGGTCCCAGCAGGGAATTCTCCATCCTTGGTGGCCAAATATTTATCCGGAGACTTATACATGGCCATCCAAGTGTTTATTGAATCAGCAGGGATGATTGAACAAGGGTTGATAGGCTGAGCCTTGTTATCTTAAAATTTTTCTTTGTCATCCTTGGATATTCTATTCTTATGGTAGAATAGATATGTTGTCCATTTATTGATGTATGGCAAATGCGATCCCCTTTCATATATGTGGTGCAAGTCAGGTAATGGCACATCAATTCTTGGTAGACCTCAACTAACTGAGGATTTTTCTCCCTGATCTCTGCTAATTCCCGGTTGGAGGGAACGTACTCTTCATATGGAGCTTCAACAATCGGCAGCTTGGAGATGAATTGCATCTCATGCAGTGCAAACCCATTTCACCTATTGGGGTTGCAAAAGTCCATGTTAAACTGATATGGAACTCCATTAAAGCCAAAAATAGTTTATTGTTCATTGGTATGCCCAGACTCATGGAGGCTACTGCTTCATATAGTCCAATGGCTTGCAGTTCTGTTTTGAAGTTCTTCATGATCCAAGCAATAAGTTGAATCCAGTTCTGGTTATGGGGAGTCATCCACCCTTGCAGCCTCGGGTTGGCCTGGGGAAGTAATATTGAGGCCTTCATTAACTTGTTTATGAACATTGGGATCTCTACTGGTTGAATCAAAGCTGAATCTTCGTTTGGTGTGAATCCAGGCAGTAGACCGACGAAAGGAATGATACCACCACTAGGAGTACTAGTATGGTAGCCCATTTGATTGGCCCCATCCCTCTTGAAAATAATTCTGCCTGGTCTACCATGACTGCTGGGAGTCAGGTTCCATAGCATCTGTCTTGGATGGGTGGCATGAACAAATGAAGATAGGGGATAATCCCTTGCCATGTCTGGGAGATACATCGCCCTCTCTTCAAACTTAAACACCCAAGCTTCCTTCTTGGGGTTCGTTTGTGACTGGAAATCAATAGCGTCCCCAAATATGAAGGCAGACTTCAAAAATTGCTGGCCATCTAGCGACACCAGCAATTCTCCATTCATCAATGACAACAGCATTCTGTCTTCCTGAGCAGCTATCAGTTGTTGTCTCTCTTCAGGGTACTGCTTGTCACTTTGTGGAAATTCAACGTAAGATAGATTTTCCAAATAGTTTGAGCCCACAATACCATCTGGTGAGCCGAATACCTCTGCTAGAGGATGAATTTGCAAATCTACTGCCAAAAGAAAAAGAAGAATCAAGTTAGTAAAAATCTAATTTGAATTTTACACAGATGACTTATTCACACAGATCTTTACACAAATGAATTTTACGCATAAAAATTAAGATTCTGTATTAGAGGACTTGACTATGCAAACTTTACGCTTACGCGTAGAAGTTAAGTTGATTAAAAAAAATTTAAGTGCAAAAGTTCTATGTTTTCAGATTGGACTTTTACGCAAAGTCTTATCACTTGTGTATTTACGCTGGCACATATAAATGTGGGCATTTTTAACATTTTACAATGACACGTATGAACGTGGGTGACTTGCATATTTTTACGCTGGCACGTATAGACGTGAGCGTATTTTGTTGTTTACGCGGGCACGTATTGACGTGAGCGTATGTTGTTTTTACGCTGGCACGTATAGACGTGAGCGTATTTTGTTGTTTACGTGGGCACGTATTGACGTGAGCGTATTTTATTGTTTACATTTTACGCGGGCACGTATTGACGTGAGTGTAGAAGCATGGAAAATATTAGAATAATGGCCCATGCGGCTTTGGGTAGCAAGCCCATGCGGCTCACACTGGAGTTGCCCCATGCGGTCCAAAAGAAGACCCTCAGACTCATGCGGCTCGGGGGTGTATGCGGTTCAACAGGAACATGCGGCTCGATTGACGCCACGTGTGATCCTTCCCTACAGCTGACCATTGGAGTAATGGGCTCATTTAATGCTCTGACACGACTCGACGACTGCGACGGCTCTGACATAAAGTGTCATAATGGCTCTGACATAAAGTGTCATAATGGCTCTGCCATAATGACAGACTCTTTGGGAAAGAAGAAAATCTCTGACCCGATCTGGCAGAAATCCTAGGTTGCCACGTGGCAAGTCTCATGCGGCATGGGTGGAGAACAGCTTCATGCGGCTCATTGAGAAGTCACTCTATATGATTAGCAGAAATCAGCCATATGCGGTCCACCCAGGGCCCAGTCTATGCGGCTCAATACCACCCTAACTCATGCGGCTCGCAGAGACTATGCATATGCGTCTCATGGAGGGTTCGTCCCCTGCGGCTTGCAGAGACTATGCATATGCGGCTCACGGAAAGTTCGTCCCCTGCGGCTCGATGAGGCATTGTCTCATGCGGCTCATGAAGAGTATCTCCCTGCGGTTCAAGTGTTGTCCATCCTATGCGGCTCTGGCAGGACCTACAATTAAAACACGTGGCATTGGGTCAATCAAAGATTCAACAGAATCCCAACAAGAATATTTGACATCATCATCATAATTGCTAAGATCAGGGCATATCATTTATCATCAAGCCAATAGGACACGTGGCGAGCAATCAAATATTGGCATAATAAATCACGAGGATTTAAAGCAGTCAACATTAACTGCTCATAAGATTTGATGCTATCCACATTAATGGCCGAGATTCACTATAATCAGGATCAAGGGTTCAAATAGAATGAAGGAGCGCCGACATTCCAAACAGATAATCATTAGCAAACCCTAATGATCACACCCCACTCTTATAAATAGCCAGCATCATTCCCTTGCAAAAGAGGTCGGCAACAAGAGAATAAAAAATAAGAAGAGAGAGATCTACACAGAGAGAGCTCCCCCTTTTCTTGATAATCACAGAGAGAGAGAAGCCAGGAGAGCAACCCGAGGAGAGCAAGAAGAGCATTTCTTTATCAACGTCGAGCAGATCTTCCCCGAGCCAGGGCTGCATACCGATCATCCAAGGAGTAAGGCAGAGCGGCCGTCGCTTTCCCGAGCCTCTATCGTCACCCCCCAGAATCAAAATAAACAATTGTACTTAGTCTGCTGTACCTAGGTTTTCGTCCCTAGGCTTTCTTTGTACAAGCGAGTTTGTATTGTGAGTCTAAGTTCAGTCCTCCGATAATTGTTCTGTTCTTTTACAATCAATGGCAAACACGATGGCGACTCTGCTGGGGACTAACTTCTCCACGGCTGAGGAGTTGGTGACGCAATCAGATGCAGCCAAACTTGGCTCCACACAACAGAAGATGGTCATCCGCTTCGACCAACAGGCGTTTGAAGAGATGCTCTCTGAAGGCAGCGCTGGCCCGGCCCAGAAGCGCACCCGCACCACGAAGGCTCGCAAAGAGTGGAGACCGAAATCATTTGCTCCTCCTCAAGCCCTCGATGGGATGCCCTCTGTTGCTCAAGACGGCGAGAAGGATTCTCTTGCGGTCCCACTTCAGATCGTAGACAACTCTGCTGTCCCCAAGTCCGGCAGAAGAAAATATTATGATGCTGGACTTGCAGGGGCAAAGAGGGACTCTACGCGGTCCGAACCGCAGAAGAGTATTAGCCACAAGGAGAAAGCCCATGCGGCTACGTCCGCCAACCGCATGAAGAAAACTCATGCGGCTACTTCTGTCAGCCGCATAACTTATGCGACTACAGTTCCCAACCGCATGGATGAAACTCATGCGGCTAGTAAAGTCAATCGTTTGCAGAAAACCCATGCGGCCACAGATGCCAACCGCATGCGGCCAGCCTGCACGGTCGTGACTCCTAGCCGCATAAGAACTCGTCCGACGACAGGAGACAACCGCATGCAGACAGCCTGCACGGTTTCCGCTCCCAGCCGCATAGCATCCGCTCCATGCTCCTCTCGATCAGTTTTCGACCGTCTCTCGTACGGTCCGAACCCTGATAACTCTCTGGATGATAAGCCAGACTCTGTGATGTTCAACTTGGACTCTTCCTATTATGCACCCACAAGTGCTAAGAAGAAGAAGTCCAGGGCAGCGCGGGCTCATCAAGCCCAGACAGCTGCCCCAACCTCTGACTATCAGGGTATCCCACTGATTATCACGCGGGCCTCTGATGGGAAGTTGTACAGAACCGCTCGAGTCCAATCCTCGGCGGCAAACGGACAGAGTGGTTCCTCTGACCTGCGTGAAGCTATCCTCCACAAACGCAAGGAAAGAGAAGGGGCCTCAGCGTGCAAAGAATCCTCGCATGGACGTCACTGCACCCAGATTATCGTCAACTGCTGTTGCAACAACACGGCAGTGATGGAAGACCGGCCATCCGTCTTCCAAAGATTACAGCATCCGAGCTCTGAAGACGAGGCACCTCCTGTTGCCTCCTGCAATTCTGCACGAAAAGTCCCCGCTGAGGGGGAGGGAAGAAGACAAGCATCTCCAGTCCAAAGATATCAACCACTACAGCTAAGTAATTGTCGGCTAAACGGTTGCCCTCCACCGGAGTATACCAACACACCCGTTCGAAGACAAAATCTGCTACAACAGGAGATTCATCGTCCCCGACCCTGGGGGTCGTAGGAGCTGGGGGTAGTAGTCCTCCGAACGTCCACATAATCCAATGTTTCAAGGAGACGAGCCCCGAGAAACAACCCTCCCATCGGGTACAACAGATGCTGATGTCCCCGAGGACATCCATGATTCTCAAGATGAAGCAAGCTCCGAAACTGGGGGTACTATTCCTTCCGTCACTCCTCACGTGAGGACGGTATTCATGACGGACAACAATCAAGGTGGTTCCAGTGATCGCCAACGCATCGACACTTTGGAGGCCATACTGCACGCTTTGGTCATGTCTGTGGACGAGATTAAAGCGGCTCTTCCTACTCTACAGGGAACCACACCTGGTCAGACAAGCGTGGGTCCCGCAATCAACATAGATTCAAATTCAGCGGCACCGAACCCGGGCAATAATACTCCCGAGATAACGGCCCCTACCGCGACAGGTGAGGCCCGAGAAGTAAGGAAAGAGGTTCAGGAGCTCCGAGCAATGTTCCACGCCCGAGAAAACTCTCAAGACCTCAGAATGCGGCAACCATATCCTGCCGAATGGAGGGATGTTCCCTTTCCACCAAGATATAAGCCGTTCAATATCAACCCATATGATGGCAAGACTTCAGCAAGTCGGTACATCACTTACTTTGAGGTCACTACCGACCATCTGCCCCATGATGACGCTATCCTCACGCGGTTATTCATTGGGGCATTGGAAGGAGTCGCCTTCGATTGGTACCGCAACCTGCCAGACAATTGCATCCACTCCTTCGCTGGCTTCAAACGCTTGTTCTTGGAGAGGTTCTATGAGGTAGGGCAGGACGACACGATGTCTCCCCTCATGGACGTCGTTCAAGGAGAGAAAGAGCTGACGAGGAATTACATTGAGCGGTTTCGTCAAACCGCAATGAAGTTACCATCTGGCAACCCGGACTCTTCCTTGATTGAAATTTGCCAAAAGAGACTACTCCCAACAATCAGTCTCTGGATGGGCGAGGGTCAATTCAAGGACTGGAAGGCTTCTATCATCAGTGCTACAAGTGCTGAAGAACGATTGAAGAAGGCTCGCCAACTGGGGTTGTATATCTCGGAGGGAGAGAACAAGGGCAAGCGTCCCAACACCAGCAACGACAATGGGGGTAGTCCCTCCAACAACCGGGACAACAGAGGCAAGCAGGCTATGGTGACCAATACAGCCCAGAAGCCCGAGCCACAGCCGGCAGACAAACAATGGCCTCAAATCACTTATTTTTTGAAGATGGCCACGTCAAGCCTATCTTGGACATGCTTATACAAGGAGATAGAATTCAGCTTTCTCCGCCCAGACGAGAACCTCGGCCGGCTGATTTGGAGAACCCGAAGTTCTGCCATTACCACCGCTACGTCCACCATGCTACACACGACTGCTACCAACTGAAACGGTATATCCAAAACCTCATCGATTCGAACGCTCTGGCTATCGATTTGAGGAGGTAACCGTAGCAGCCAACATGGTGTCCGTCCAATTCGGCAGCTTCCCTCCAACAGAGGCTCAAGACGGTGTCATACCCATCCCTCTGGCAACGATGGAAATTGCTAATCTTCTGCCTGCCCGTGATCAAACTCCCGGTCTAGTACCCCTCACCACATCACGAGGGAAGATCATGTGGGTCCATCCGGACCTAGTCCATGAGGTGACTCAGCCTACTCTACCTTCTAAAAACTGAAGTCGAAAAGTCAGATCCTGCCGCACTGCCTCGGCGGAGGAAGAGGAAGTCTCGGCCGTCCTTACTCGATCTGGAGCACAAGCCCAACCGGTGACCGAAAACGCGACTGATGATCATCCGCCCACTACCAATGATGCCGGGACCGGCTCAGCCTTCGACGACCGACAAGCCTAGGCCGAAGGAGACTCGCTTCGACAAGTCCCTCCGAAAGGAGAGACCTCAGGGGCTGGAGAGCCCTACAACTTCGACATCTTAGTGCAATTAGCTAATACACCGGCCAATTGTCTTTATATGAACTCCTCAGGCTCTCAAAGGATGTCCGCACGGCTTTGTGTGAGGCGCTCCAAAATGCCGATGCATACTTGGTTCAGGTCAACCTCACGGGAGATAACCAACCTGCAGAGCCCCAAGATAGTGCGTGTACGGGAGCAATGCCCAATATCGTCTTCTCTCCGCAAGATATGCTCATCAAAACTAACCTGCATGATCGCCCGCTATACTACACTGGATACATCGGCGACGTAAAGGTGGACCGAATGCACATTGATCCTGGGTCCTCTATAAGCATCATTCCGAAGGGTCTGCTACATCATCTTCGCATTCCGATGCATTGCCTGACACCTACAAGCACCGCCATTAGCGGTTTTAATTCGGGCAGGAGCTACCCAATAGGGAAGATTCGTTTGAAGTGCCAGATTGGCGATCTCCAATCAGAAGTCACCTGTTATGTCATAGATGCCGACACTTCTTACAATATCCTTCTGGGGCGGCCTTGGATACACGATTACATGAGCGTGCCTTCCACGCTATACCAGTGCTTCAAATATGTCGATAAGCACGGCTTCGTGAGGACAGAGTTTGCTGATATCGATCCCTTCAAGGGGGTCGAATCTTATTACTCGGACTCCTGTCTGTACGAAAAATCAAAAAAGCACCTGGTCGAAGAAGATGTGCAAGCTCACACCAAGACGGCTACAGGATCAGAAGAACCTCTGACGATCCACCTTCAGGCTCGCAAACCAGGCAATTTCGCACCCCTTACGGCCACTCTGCGTAAGGACGCAATCAGTCTCTCCGCACAAGAAGAACAGATGAGAATCCGGCTGCCAAGGTCCGGCCAAGCGCCGAGACCCACAACAGGGCCACTTACCATCAGACTACCGAGAGTCGGTCAGCTCCAAACGGAGAAACTGAATCCCTCCGACAGACCACTCACAATACGCCTTCCCAAGAAGGGTCGTCACCCCGATGCGAGGTCTGACACTTCTAGCGAACCAGCCACCCCTCGCCCCACATCAAGTGCCAAACTGAGGGTTGCTAGTCTACCAACAACTCCACGATCTGCTCCGCCAGTTGAGCCTCTGAAGATCAAGCTGACTAGGTCGTCCTCTCAGTCTTTATTTATACAGGGGGTGGCCGAAGAAGAACCAGAATTAGCCAAGTATGTGGCTGCCCACTCCGATACCCCTTTCGCAGATGATGTAATCCCTTCGAGAAGATACCTTATTTTATCAATAAAGGGCTATCTTTGAACTACATCGAGCTCAATAAGCTATGTACAATATGCTATGGACCACAGTATAGGCACCCACCTACACACACAAGTGACAAATGTATATACCACGATCCAGCTTACTCCGACAGAAGACGCCTACAGAATAGTCGAGGGAGAAGATCATCCAATCATCTTCGGCCGGAAAGACGATCCGTACCCTTTCACCATAAAAGAAGTCGATCTGGGTCAGATGCCGGGAGACTGCCTCTGTATCTCTATAGCCCCCAGTCCAAATACCTCATGCAGAAACAAGGATATGACCTGGAGGCCATGCCAGGTTTGAATTACGGCACCGGACGGCGACTACCTTTGAAGCCCCCAGTACCGTCCGGTAAGCCACGGGACTACTATAGCAAAACTCGATGTGGACTAGGTACGTAACTCCCACGACGACCCCGAAGAGTTCAGATGAAGAGTGCGACTGCCAGTCACATTCAACCGGGTCACCAACTTCCGACTCGGATACCAGCATCGGAGACATATTCAGACAGGTCCTGTCAGTCAACATGACATTCGCCGACGCTTACGAAGAAGACGAGGACATCCCTGAGATCCTCGAGCTTGAACCGTGGGCCCAACAGCTGGACGCGCAATGGGAAAAGCGGTTCGAACTGAGAGAACCTCCTACGAAGATGAAGTTATGCAGGTCGACCTCGGCATCGAGTCCTCTCCAAAGCCAATCTTGTCAGTAAGAGCTTAACAGACGAAGAGCGAGAAGCGCTGCTGGAACTTATCAAGAATATATCGATGTATTCGCATGGAGTTATGAAGACATGCCGGGTTAGATCCCGATATTGCGCTTCATAAACTCAACATACGGCCAGATGTAAAGCCAGTCAAGCAGCAACAACGACGCTTCCGCCCGGCGTCATGGATGCGATCGAAGCCGAAGTCAACAAGCTGATAGCCAGCGGCTTCATTCGCGAGGAGCAACATCCGACTGGGTTGCCAACATAGTTCCGGTCCTTAAGAAGAATGGGAAGATCCGAATCTGCATCGACTTCCGTAATCTGAATGAGGCATGTTCGAAGGACGAATTCTCCCTCCCTATCACAGACATCATGATCGACAACACATGCGGCTTGAACGTATGTCATTTCTTGGATGGATTCTCGGGGTACAACCAAATCAAGATGTTTTCCGACGACGAAAAGCACACATCATTCCGAACACCTATTGGCACATACTGTTACAAGTCGTGCCATTCGGTCTAAAGAATGCTGGTGCCACATATCAGCGGGCCATGAGTGTCATTTTAGAGAACATTTACGCAAAACAGTGGAATGCTATGTGGATGACATCGCCGTCAAGAGTCTCCATAAACAGGATCATCTTCAGACCTGAGGACGGTATTCGACCTGATGCGAGCCCACAACCTGAAGATGAACCCTACAAAATCGTTCTTGGGCGTATCCACGGGAAGTTCTTAGGCTTCATCATCACTGCACGGGGCATCCATGTAGACCCCGAGAAAACGAAGGCAATCATGGAGATGGGTCCCCCGAAAAATCTTTGCGAACTTAGAGGCCTCCAAGGGAGGCTAGCTTATATCAGGAGGTTCATTTCCAAACTCTCCGGGCGATGCCGACCGTTCACACACCTCATGAAGAAGGGAGTCTCATTCGTATGGGACGAGGAATGCCAGCGTGCTTTCGACGACATCAAAGAATATTTGTCGAATCCTCCAGTCCTGGTGGCCTCGGTCCCTGGAAAACCATTCCTGCTCTACGTACGAGCAATGGAACACTCCCTTGGTGCCCTGCTAGCACAAAATAACGACGCAGGCCACGAGCAGGCCATATATTACCTCAGCCGAATGATGATTGGGCCAGAGCATCGATACACCGCCGTGGAGAATGAGTGTCTCGCCCTGGTATTCGCTATTCAAAAGATGCGGCACTATGTCACAGGACAAACCATACATGTTATCTCTCGAGTCAACCCTCTCAGAGTCCTCATGACTAAACCGGGGGCCCTCAGCTCTCGCCTCGCTACATGGGCAATATTGCTGTCCCCCTATCATATGATCTTCGTCCCGCAAAAGGCTGTTAAGGGTCAAGCCCTAGCAGACTTTTTGGCAGCCCACCCAGGATCGGAGTCATCCAGTCTATGAAGAGATCCCAGACGAGGTCGCCGATTCGAATACAGCCACCCACGATAACATATGGCAAATGTTCTTCGATGGCGCTTCAAGGACCGGACCCAAGGGAAACATCGTCGGGGTCGGAGTGGTATTAATTTCTCCTACTGGGCTGGTGATCAATCGCGCCTACTCCCTCACGGAACCCTGTTCCAACAATGTGGCCGAGTATAACGCTCTGGTCATTGGCCTCCAACTTGCAAAAGACCAGGGGGTAGAATACCTTGAAGCATACGGCGACTCCCAACTAATCGTCAATCAGATAAGGGGCTCATACGAGGTCCGCCATGAAGACATGATCCCCTACCATCAAATTACGATCAACATTATCTCATCGTTTGAAGGATTCTTCATCGAGCACGTCCCAGACTCCAAAATATCGAAGCCGATGCCCTAGCAGGTCTTGCCGCTTCCTTAGCAGTGCCGAACCAAGCTCATCATTCGATGACGTGATAGGCCACGAACTGGTCTGTCCCAAGAACAATGTCAATTCGTGGCCAGCTATTCGCCCAACGGTCGACGACACACAGACTGGAGACAGCCGTTCATTGACTTCGTCGTATACGACATCCTCCCAGAGAATCCAAAGGAAGCCACCTCTATCAGACGGCGTTCTCTCAGATTCTTCTACGATACAGAGACGAAAATGTTGTATCGCCGCTCCTACGACGGATTATTGCTCCGGTGCTTGTCGAACGCGGAAGCAAAGAAGCTGTACGAGAAGCTCACGACGGTGTCTGTGGGGCCCATCAGCCCGGCCCTAAGCTACAGGCCGCCTTCGCCGGATGGGCTACTACTGGCCCACGATGGTGGCAGATGCGATAGATTATGCCAAAAATGCAAGGCCTGCCAAGTCCACGCGGATTTCATTCACCAACCATCCGAGTTTCTGCATCCAACGGTGGCGTCCTGGCCATTCGAAGCATGGGGAATGGATATCATTGGTCCAATCACCCCACCTTCCTCCCGAGGACATCGCTTCATACTTGCGATCACTGATTACTTCTCCAAATGGGCGGAAGCTGTCCTACTCGCAGAAGTTAAAACTTCAAACGTGATCAGCTTCCTTAAGCATCACGTCATCTACCGCTTTGGACTACCACGAAGAATCATCCATGATAATGGTCGCAGTTTATAAGCCATGCATTCTACCGATTCTGCGATAAGCACCGCATTCAGAATGTCGCTTCGACACCATACAACCCGGCAGCAAACGGGTTGGCAGAGGCATTTAACAAAACAATCATCAAGCTCCTCAAGAAGTTCGTCTCCTCCAACAAATGCGACTGGAACGAGAAGCTCGCGAATGCTTATGGGCTTATCGCACCACGGTTCGAACAGCCACCGGGAATACACCATTCTCTCTGGTGTACAGGAGCGAGGCAGTCCTCCCATTGGAGACTCAGACCCCTCACTCCGCGTCCCTCACTTATCAATTGACAACGGATGATAACTACCGACGACGACTACAAGAGTTGGAGGCCTTAGATGAAAAGCGCCTCCTAGCTCAGCAAAGGATCGAGCTATACCAAGCACGCATCTCAGGAGCCTTCAACAAGAAAGTTAAAATCAGAACATTCCAAGTGGGCGATCTTGTTCTGGCAGTCCGGATGCCAATGGTCATGACTCACAAGACCACCAACAAGTTCCAGCCAAAATGGGAAGGTCCATTTGTCATCGAGACCGTGTTCTCCAACGGCGCCTACCGCCTCGCCAAGCCGAACGGAGACTTGCTCATGTTGCCCGTCAACGGCAAGTTCCTGAAGAAATACTATGTTTGAACAACATTTTCCAAATTATCGAGTCATGTCCCCTTTAGTACCACTGAACCCACATCCACAACATTTAGATTATCGAGCCATGCACCCGCTGGGTGCTGAACTCTCACTTCTCAATGTTCTAAATTACCAAGTTATGTACCCGCTGGTGCCTCTGAACTTACATTCGGTCACTCTGTCAGATAGTAAGTCACGTATGATATACCTATGAACTTTCTTTCTGGAAGAGATCCTTCCTCGTGATCCACTACCCGCACCCCCAGTGCACAAAAAGGGTAATCGATCCCCCAATTTCGAAATGACCATGTCCTCATTACCTCTGAGTCATTTTCACTTCCACCAAAAACAAACGCCCCCTCGCATAGAACTTCCACGTCCTCCTCTGAGTAGTTCTATGTACCCCCTTCTTCATTGAGCCCACTCCTGCCATGTCCTCATTACCTCTGAGTGGGAAGGCTCCGTCGAAGAAATCGTCATACTCGCCATGTCCACATTACCTCTGAGCAAGTATGCCGGTCCTCTTTCAACCTATTATCTGTACCCACAACCGGAGTACAACAAGGATAATAGGCCACAAATATCCTCTGTTGACCACAAACGTCCTCTGTTGACCACAAATGTCCTCTGTTGACCACAAATGTCCTCTGTTGACCACTATTGACTACAATAGCTTCCGTAAAGTCTCCTACCATGTTCTCATTACCTCTGAGCGGGAAGTTCCACGGTAGTACCCTCATGTTTGCCATGTCCTCGTAACCTCTGAGCAAATATGATGGTTTCCTTTCATCCCATTATCCGTATCCGAACCAGGGTACGCCAAGATAATAGGCCCACAAATATCCCTTGCTAAGCTTCTTAGCATAAATACCATCTTACCATGCCCCGGGAGCCCAGCTGCTCTACGGCATTCCTTTTTCCAACACCAAGAACATCCATGACCACTTTGCCATGGCTGCTCCAAACATCCTAATCAAACTGTTATCCGTACTAAAACCAAGGTACGCCTAGGGTAACAGGTCCACAAATAATCCCCCAGCAAGTCGATTCCATGAACACCACGAGTACAAGAAGGAGAAGATGAGTTGAACATGCTCATTTATTCAAAATTCAAAGGGGCTACATCAGTGGGGATCACATCCCTTACAAATAAAAATATATACATATGAAGAAAAAAAAAAAAAAGAAGCAAAAGAAGATAGAGGGCAGATCACTGCTCTGGGGCACACAATACCGTGAGACGATCCTTTATCAAGGCAACCGACCGATCAAGCCTCTGTTTGGCTCGACGCTCTCTCTGGCTCAGCACCGTCGGGCCTCCAGGTGAGCATGGGCTTGCCAGTTATCCTCAAACTTCTTGAAAGATCGCTCCAGGTTGGCAGAAGATCGGGAAACCCGCTCGGCCTCCCGAGAGATCGACTCCTGTTCTGCGAGCAGCCTCCCGCTCTAACTCTAGGAAGGCCAACTCCTGCTGGAGTGCGAGAATCCGCTCCTGGTGGCGGCTATGCCACGAGAAGCAGATTCTTCACGAGCCCTACAATCCTGACTTCGACGACCCAGTTTGGCATACGAAGCAGAGAACTTGTCAAGGTCCTCCTGCACAGCTGGCCTAGCAGTATCCCGAGCGAGCTTGATCCTATCCCGAGCAGTGACAAGGAAGCCCCGTTCCCGTTCAATCGCGGCAGGCAAGCCAGCATGCCGTATTGCCAGCAGTTGGGTCACAAGATGGTCAGCCTCGTCAACTTAGGCTCCAGAGCGCAGCCAACCCCACCCCGCCAGGAAGACCCTTCAGAGTGTCGATCTGACCACGAGCCCAGCAGAGACAGAGAAAAGAGACTCCCCATTCCACGCAGCATCTACACCCCTCCCCAAGTGGCGGTAGAAGCTGTCGACCACATCCTGCGTACCTCGTTCAGAGCCGCCGAGGAAGCAGGTGTCAACGGGAGTGTGGCTGGCAGCGCGAAGAAGAGTGACAGAATTCGCCACTCCCGCCACAAGAGAAACCAATTCCGCACGGAAGACGCTTGAACATCGGCCAACTCCTCCTCAGCTTGCCCACAGAATTTGGTGCTCGCAGGGTCGAGAGGTCGATCTCCGGAGTCGTATAATCAGCAGAAGACGAGACGGAAACCATTGCCAACTCCATCCCTATATGCTCAGAGCCGGCAGGAGGACCCCTCAACGTGAGACGGCGAAGGAGCGAAACGTGCCTTTCGCCCATCACGGCCGACCACGCCTTCCCTAAAAACATCCGCGGTGGGAGGTAAGGGTCGGGACCTGCAGGGCCAAGGCAACCGTGAATCGACGTTGATCCGAAGGATATGTTGATAAGCATAATCCCCTTTGGTAGTCAATATGCGCTTATCTTACCATGGAGGAGTATGGGGCGAGGATCGCCTACAGCCACCACAACCTCTTCACAACACCCTCCGAGTCAGGAATCATAGACTCATCCTCGGGGAGATGCACCGAGACCGGCGTCGTCTGCTGAAGTTCAGCGATCTCGGAAATAGGCCCAAGCGAACCCTCGTCACCCCGGCTGGAGCCTCAGCAACCTGGGAACTTTCGGCCGCCGCTGGGAGAGCGCCCGCAGAAAGGACTGCGGCGCACATATCGCTAATCAAAGCAGCAAGGGCTGGATCAACTTCAGGGGCAGTAGATGGTTCAGGGGAGCCTGGTTCGTCAGACGCCTACAAAGAAAAACGATTAGGTCATACCTTCGAGAGGAAAGAAAACAACAACAAAGAGATAAATTCAACTTAGTCTTACCTCCGGAACAGCATCGGTCCCTTCACCCCTCTCGGTAATGAGTAACCCGCGAGACTTAACAGCAGCTCTCTTCACGGAAAAGGTCGCTCTACTGTCGGAAGACTCGCGCCTGACTCGTTTACGTGAGGAATCAGACACAGCCGGAGGCTGTTCTTCCCTCACTCTTTCCTCTTGTGTAGGAGACAATGGGCCTCCCGCCGGTTCACCAGGAATGGGAAGCGATTGATCCGCTACTTCTTCGCCCCCACCAAAAAGGGAATCTTTGCTATCATCCTCCTCCTCAGCCGACTCGGAAGGTTCTGATTCAGGGAGAGGAATCTGGAGCGCTAGTTGCTTTCTGGCCTTAGCCCCCTTGGGCTTCTCCTCTAAACCTGTACCAACGATAAAACTGGTACTCGGATCGAAATTAATAGGAGGCTTGTTCGCCATGACATGATACAAAGCAGCCACGTATAAAATTTCCTTTGGCGTCTGAGCATCAGAGACCGAGAAGCTGGCTCGAGTATGATAAGCATCATAATAATTCCACGCCCTGACGCCGTCAAGAACGCTACCTTCGAAGCCCAAACCAGGGTTCGGATGATCAAGGAATAACTGGCTATAACCGAACTGCCGAGAAAACCTACTAGGTAGGTAAGGCTCCAGGTACACGTTATCACGGTTGCGATAAACCAAATGAGCAGGACGGATGTTACGCAACCAGGTGAGCATATCCGGAGATAGAAAGTGAGAAGGTCCAGTACCGTCAAGGTGTACCTTCCTCACATCCTCATCAGAAAAAGGAGGAACAGACACAAAAAGGTGACACCCATCCAGCCTCGCCAGCGCCCTCCGACAAGCCGGCATAGTATTGTAATCCCAAGACTGGCGATGGCATTTGAAGAGGAAAGCATCTTCATTTGTAGCATCTTCTGCTATCCCGGGTCCCAGCAAAGACTTGTAATGCATCACCAACCACCCCATCAAGTAGTGGAAAGGCAGTTCTACGCGTTCAAAATCCAAGGTCTTCTTACGCGCAACAACTTTGGATGAGAAGGCTCAAAGACCATGGTGGATGCTACACACCATGGCGGGAAGAACGGCCAGTCTAACTCCGAATACCAGTTTGACGGCAGGGAGAATAAAGTGGCGACCGATCCTCTCGATAGAGCCTGCTCCTCCCGAGACGACGCAATTCCGTAGCCATATCATTAAGAAGCCGGTCAGAAGCCCCTTCTCTGACATCTGCGTGGTCCCATAGTAAAAGTAGCTAAGAGAGTCAGTTTGACTCCCGAATATGTCGCTCCTGGACCGCGACTTCTTGACGCCTGACATCAAGTCCTTTACCTCCTCGTGCGTTTTAGGGGTTCGAGGAGTAACTTCGCCAGAAGGGTCAACTTTGAAAAGATAATTAATCCATGATGTGGTGTGGGGAGCTGTCCCTTCGGAGCTATCCACTATTTTTATAGCCATCTGGTGACAAGCACTGTGGTGGCACAGCAACTCCCGATATACCGCGATGAAACCCGGAAATCGTCGGTTCAAGTCCTCAAACTCCTCATTCGAAGGGGTGTACACCTCGAAAGGCTCATTCCCCCATGGAAGTTTAGAGGCAGTATACATCTCGTGAAGAGCAAGCCCCAGCTCCCCTACTGGTGTAAAGAATGTCCCCGTTCGCTGGCTGTACATCTCCAAGAGCGCCACGAACAGCGGTTTATTAATAGGGAGCCCGTGACAAGTGCCTCGAATAGCATGATAAAGTCCCACCTCACGCAAGAGTGTTCCATAGGTCTGCAGGACCCAGGTGGTCAACTGGACCCACGTAGGAGTAGGGTTTATCCAGTTCGGCAACGCTATCCTTCCAACGGGATAGGATTTCTTACGAACAAGCCGATTCAAGAAGGTGTCAGCTTGAGCGAGTGAGAAGTTGGGTCCGTATACATTCATGAAGGAGCCCGGGGCCAGACCCATTATGTACCGGAGGACGGAATCCTTACCTGCGTACGCTGACCGAATATTTGGATTGTAATCGATGTTGCCCATCAACATCCCCGATTGAGTAGGAGTTAAGTTGCACACCATCTTCATGTTCAACAGCACCATGTTGAACCACGACAAAGGATAATGGCGTTCCATAAGAGGAATATGGATTGACTCCCCGTCCAAAGAAAAATCCCAGTTCTCGGAAATCTCTAATACTCGAGAATTCTTTATAATTAGAGCATCTCCAAAGAGGAATAGAGGCTTCAGGTATTTTCCATCTAGCTTCCCAGTGTTCATCATGGAACGAAGGTAATGAAGGGTTTGGTTCTCGATGGCGTTCAACCTCTCCGAAGGCTCATAAGCAGGGAACTGATTCAACACATGCTTAATTAGGTCGTCAAGGCGCACGCCCAAGGCGAATTGATTTGAACCAACCAGGAGTTCCCCCGCAGGATTTACGGGCAGATTCACTGCAGAAAGGCAAAAGAAACAAGGTTAGAAGATAGTCAAGAAACAGGAGCATCGGAAAGATTATTTAAAGCTTGTGCGGCTCGGGTCGTCGCAGCATCATGCGGCTCAGAATCATAAGAGTCCATGCGGCTCTGATCCGTCATAGCCTCATGCGGCTCCGAGTTAACCGAGTCCATGCAACTCTGACTCAGACGAGATCATAGATTCATGCGGCTAAGCCAGACTCATACAAGCCGCTGCGGTTCAAAAGTGAGCAACGCTTATGCGGCCCAAGTCGAAAACACACATGCGGTTCAGATCGAATATGACAAGCTCATGTGGCCATAACGGGCGAAGTACTTATGCGGTCACATCGATAAGCCTCGTAAATGCGGCTTGTGCATAAAGTATGCAACAGAGCCATTGCAGCCGTTAGGGTTTTTAGAGCGACCCCTTACCAGCGATAGGCGGATGAACATCAGGATGGACAGAGTGCACAGCAGCCGGCGGAGGAGCGACTACATTCGTCGCCGCAGTCGCCGTAGCAGCAACTGCCTTGCCCTTCACGGCCTTTGATGCAGCAGATCTCTTGGGAGCCATGGTCGATTGATGAAGAAAGAAGACGAAGAGCAAAATTGGCAACAGGGAATTCAAGCAAAGAGAAGAGGTAAAGAAATCCCCAAGAAGCTGAAAGACTCCTATTTATAGGCGATCCATAAAGTAAACAGATGCCTCGGATTACGCGCCGCCTCCAAAGATAAAGGCAAAACGCTTCGGTCAAAACAAAACCGACCCTTGGGATCCTCCCCCAAAAAGGCGACGTTAAATCAAATCGAAGGCATTAAATGAAGATTTTGCTCACGTGGTCAGGACGCATGGCAAAGAGCCTATGCGGCCAGATGAATCTATGCGGCTGAGATGCTAATACGGCTGGGAAGCTCAGATAAACAGAACACCCTATGCAGCATGGATGGGGCCATGCTTCTTATTCAAAGTGTTTCAATTTTATAAATTAAAAACATTGAAGGGGGTCCTGTAGAAGCATGGAAAATATTAGAATAATGGCCCATACGGCTTTGGGTAGCAAGCCCATGCGGCTCACACTGGAGTTGCCCCATGCGGTCCAAAAGAAGACCCTCAGACTCATGCGGCTCGGGGGTGTATGCGGTTCAACAGGAACATGCGGCTCGATTGACGCCACGTGTGATCCTTTCCTACAGCTGACCATTGGAGTAATGGGCTCATTTAATGCTCTGACACGACTCGACGACTGCGACGGCTCTGACATAAAGTGTCATAATGGCTCTGACATAAAGTGTCATAATGGCTCTGCCATAATGACAAACTCTTTGGGAAAAGAAGAAAATCTCTGACCCGATCTGGCAGAAATCCTAGGTTGCCACGTGGCAAGTCTCATGCGGCATGGGTGGAGAACAGCTTCATGCGGCTCATTGAGAAGTCACTCTATATGATTAGCAGAAATCAGCCATATGCGGTCCACCCAGGGCCCAGTCTATGCGGCTCAATACCACCCTAACTCTTGCGTCTCGCAGAGACTGCATATGCGGCTCATGGAGGGTTCGTCCCCTGCGGCTCGCAGAGACTATGCATATGCGGCTCATGGAAAGTTCGTCCCCTACGGCTCGATGAGGCATTGTCTCATGCGGCTCATGAAGAGTATCTCCCTGCGGTTCAAGTGTTGTCCATCCTATGCGGCTCTGGCAGGACCTACAAGTAAAACACGTGGCATTGGGTCAATCAAAGATTCAACAGAATCCCAATAAGAATATTTGACATCATCATCATAATTGCTGAGATCAGGGCATATCATTTATCATCAAGCCAATAGGACACGTGGCGAGCAATCAAATATTGGCATAATCAATCACGAGGATTTAAAGCAGTCAACATTAACTGCTCATAAGATTTGATACTATCCACATTAATGGCCGAGATTTACTATAATCAGGATCAAGGGTTCAGATAGAATGAAGGAGCGCCGACATTCCAAACAGATAATCATTAGCAAACCCTAATGATCACACCCCACTCTTATAAATAGCCAGCATCATTCCCTTGCAAAAGAGGTCGGCAACAAGAGAATAAAAAAATAAGAAGAGAGAGATCTACACAGAGAGAGCTCCCCCTTTTCTTGATAATCACAGAGAGAGAAGCCAGGAGAGCAACCCGAGGAGAGCAAGAAGAGCATTTCTTCATCAACGTCGAGCAGATCTTCCGCGAGCCAAGGCTGCATACCGATCGTCCAAGGAGTAAGGCAGAGCGGCCGTCGCTTTCCCGAGCCTCTATCGTCACCCCCCAGAATCAAAAATAAACAATTGTACTTAGTCTGCTGTACCTAGGTTTTCGTCCCTAGGCTTTCTTTGTACAAGCGAGTTTGTATTGTGAGTCTAAGTTCAGTCCTCCGATAATTGTTCTGTTCTTTTACAATCAATGGCAAAAAGTGAGCGTATTTTGTTGTTTGAATTTTTACGCTGGCACGTATTGACGTGAGCGTATTTTTACATTTTACGCTGACACGTATAACGTGGGCGTATTCCGTTGTTTCTATTTTTACGCTGGCATGTATAGACGTGGGCGTATTTGGTAATTTTTATTCTACGCTGATACGTATAAACGTGGACGTGAAGTTTAGGGTTCGATTTTTCTTCTTCTCCGACGAACCTACGGCCGAACTAGATAGGGTTTTACCTATCATGGCCGGAGCCACAGCGGGATTAGGTCTCGGGGTCGCCACCAATGTTGGAATGGTGGTCTCTGCTCGATCAGCCGCCGACGAAGCAGCGACGGCGGGCTTCTTGCCCTTAGCGCCGACGGAGGTCTTGCTCTTTGGTGCCATCGGGGATTTTGAAGACTGGGATTTCGAAGACGAGAGCAAAGGAGATTGAGAGATGAGTAAAAGTTCTCTCTCTACTAGCGGAGCTCTATTTATAAGAAATTTTAAAATTTGTTCAAATTTCCGAAATCTACGCGGATGACTGTTGGGTATCCCGAACTCTACGCGGATGACTATTGGATATCCCGGATTTTACGCTTCTGTTCAAAGTATTTCATATTTTGGAAAAAATTTGAAAACTTTGAAGGGGGACTTGTAAAAGCATAAAATAAACTTCATAAACTAAGTCAAAGAAATTGAGAACTTTACCCAAAGTCAGACTCTACGCAAGGCTCATTAAAGGACTCTATTGAATCAGATTTAAATTCTACGCGAGCTCCTTTACGCAAGAGCTATCCTCAAACTTTACGCGAGGGCGACAGGCTATCAGACTGCATTTAATGTGCGTGATATTGATCTGGCAGTATGATTTTCTAATAGAACATTGCACAGAAGCCGAGAAGATTTTTTCACCAAACCTAACACTTGTCGTTTAGTGTGCAGATAGGCTACTTTACGCTCAAGAGACCACTTCCTTTATGCATGAAAGCTATTTGAGTCTTTACGCTCAAGGCTTTTGTGTGCGTAGAGTTTATTTGAGCTAATTATACGCTCAAGGCTACATTTCAGCCACTTTATGCAGGAAGTCTATTTTGGGTTATTTTACGCCCAGTCTGCTACTTTACGTAGGAAGTCTATTTTGGGTTATTTTTATGCCTAATTTTTTAGGGCTATGTGAGAACGTGGTCTGTATACATGGCTTTCATGCCACACTTATCGAGGAACGTGTGTACGTGCTCTCCCTATTTTGTTAAAGTTGTGGGACACGTGTCACCATGCGTAGAGATCACAACTCTTTATCGGACACGTGTCATCACACGTAAAGGTTGATTTTCAATCGTGTGTGACAGTTACTTGCGTAGAGATCCAATTTTGTTACTTTTTACGCACAGAGGGTCTAGTATATAAATAGACTTAATTTTAATAGAAGAAGCACATCAAGAGAGACAGAGAAGGAGATTCTGAGAAAACTCAATACTTTTAGAGAGATATTTCCCAGAAGTATTTCTTTAACTTTTTCTCAAGAACAGGGTGAAGCAAAGCAGGAAAGCATTCGACTGTGCCATCAGTGCCGTTGTGTCGATACCTTTCTGGTGACTTAGTTCTTCCGATTGTTCTTCCTTAAGCAGTTCTCTTCATCATCATCGTATGGTCCTGTCACTCCCCGATCCTGGAATACGTATTTTAATATGTGAAATCAATAATTTGTATCTACCTTGTATTTATACTATATTTATTATGCAGTATTTCTTCATGCATTTCCCAAAAATATTCGACAAAATATTATTTCCTAATTTATTTTCTGCATTTGGGCCTATAGTTTTGGCTCATTTGGGTAACCTATTCTTGGTTCACCAATGGTTCATCATGAACCCTTTGGTTCATCATGAATCCATGGGTCCAAGATCTTTATATATAACTCATCTCATTCTCTCTCCCCTCATTTACTTCCTCTCATTTACTTCCTCTACCAACCAAGGCAAGTACCAACTTGCTCAAGAGATGGATCCATAATTTTGTCAAGGATTTTTAACAAAACTAATTGCCAAAATATGTTCTTCTCCTCATTCTATACTAGTTTAGAACTTGGAAATTTCTATTTTGAAGCTTTGATTTTTGTAGATCTAGGTTTTAATTTTTCGGATTTTGTATGGTTTGATCTACTTTAGTTGGATTTTATGGATTTTTGATGCTTCCATGTGGAAGAGCATTCAGTTTCACCCAAGTTGGAACTTTGGAAATCAGGATTTGGAGTTCGGATGGCCAAGTTATGATGCTTTGAAGTTCGGGTTCAGCCATGGTGTTCTTGCTGTTTGGAGAAGACAGTGAACAGTGTGCTCCTGTTTGAGCACGCTTCCTGTTGGAAGCGTGTCTCTCCTTGAGCTTGCGTGACTTTTCACGCAGATCTCTCCTTGAGCTTGCGTGACTTTTCACACAGCTCTCTCCTTGAGCTTGCGTGACTTTTCACGCAGCTCTCTCCTTGAGCTTGCGTGACTTTTCACGCAGCTCTTCCCTTGAGTCTGCGTGACTTTTCACGCATGCTGTCTTGAGTGAGCCTGCGTGACTTTTCACGCACGCTGCCTTGAGTGAGCTTGAGTGAGCCTGCATGACTTTTCATCCCTTAAGCGTGCGTGCTTTTGTGCGTACGCCTTTTGTCCCGAGCATGATATGAGCACTAATGTGACCCCGGAGAACAAAGTGTTCCTACCTGATACATGTACCTGAATGTCCCAGTTCTTGTTCATGCTCGACAAATGACTCGTAACTCCACGTGGCGTATTTGCAATGATGCATTACACTAAGGAGGGTAGCACATGTTGACATACTGATTGACATGGATCCTCTTTGGGGTACTCGTACTAAAGTACGACTTTAGGGGATAATCATGCAGGCCACAGCATGAGAGTCCAAGATTTCACCTAGGGTTAAATTAGGCAACTAAATGTACTAGATGCATGGGGAGGGCAAAATCCCGAGATCGTGTTACACCAGTCGCCTTGAGATATTGTCTTGACGCGCCGGCTGGTCTCCACGGATACTGTGTCATCTGCAACGAGTGGATGACTGTATCCGATTAATTTTTGCTATATATATGTCTTGGCAAGGTGGCCTTACGAGGGACCTGTGCTCAATGACACCTGTCTACGCGAACCCCTGGGTTGGCTAGCCTTGTTGGAAAGATACGATCTAAGAATTTCTAAATAACATGACGCGAGGATAACCTCGTCCCACTAGAAACTCGTAAACTTGATTGGCCGTAAAAATGACTTGCTTGTATCCTATTACCTTCCGTGAATAACTGAGGGAAGCGGACTGTCATGGTACGTGATCCAACCAATATTCTTGTTTGATTGTTGGGTTGGTTATCGTACTATGATAGGCTGTGGACCAAAGTTATGAATGGAAGACATATTCTGGTTGTGAAGTGCTACTTCTGTGAATGACTGAGGAACATGGTCTATCATGGTACATGATCCAACCCATGTTCTTGTTTGATTGTTGGGTTGGTTATTGTGCTGCGATAGGCTATCGACCGAAGTCACGATCAGAAGATTTTATTGTTTATACCTTTTAACTTATGTGAAAGTTATAGAGTACGACACGTCCCGACTCCATGTGGCACCTTTTGTCCTTGTTTGGTTGTAAGGGTGCCATATGGGTTCGAGGACGTTGCGCTACCCTATAATAGTAGCATAAGTATTACTATTATCAATCATTCTATTTAACTGGGTTTTTAATCTTAACTCTTGTGCCTCTTTGGCGGTACTTGCTATTCGGGGCTGACCCCGCTGGTTTTGTTTGGCCAGATCCCGTAGCAGAGCCTGAGGACACGATCTTCCTCCCTGACATCCATGGTGCATACTAGGAGCATGGCGGTTCGGGGACTCGAGTGGGTTTCTTCTCCACCACTCCTGCTTATACTTTTACGGCGTTTAGCCACCGGCACCTGTTAGCCGGATTACTTGATATTTGGTGTCAGTACATAATTGTAATTAAACAGACTGCAGCTGTGTATAATTTTGTACTCCTGACTCTCCGAGATAGCTAATTATAAAACTAGTCTCTCATGATCATTTTGATGAAGCGTCGGGGACGCCTTACTGCTTTATCTTTAATGTTCATTTATTTGCTGATGTGATTTGATTGATTGAGATATAGAACTCTGTGGGACCATAGGAGACTTGATTGTAGCATGTACCCCCTAGTCTCTCGACAGCCACGATCGCCGTATGACGTTACGTACCTCATATGGAGTAGCTGGCCTAGTCCGTCTCCGTATTTCGGTACTGGGGCGTGACAGGTCCAAGGAACAAAGTGATCGCTCTCAGATCAGACTTCTATAGCAATACTCTCCAGAATCTATTTATACTTTTGTACTTTTCCTTATTTTCTTTCAAAAGCCAATTTTAGGCATTTTGTTAAGTGAAACAGGTGTTTCTACAGCTTTCGGAGGAGCACCTCCCCCAACTAGGAGGCAGAGCCCGGTGCTTCCTGAGATCCTTCTGCCGCAGCAGCCTCCACCTGCGGAGATGGTAGATGCTGCTCATCTCTTTTCCTTCGTAGAGAGGATTCTGGAGTCTCATCAGCAGCAGTTTCAGCAGCAAGACCGGGTACCTTTTCAGCAGGTGCAGCATCAGCAACAGAGGGGGCAGAAGCAAGCACCGAGGAAGCAGGCTATCAGTTGTACCTTCTGCAAGAAGTCTGGGCACAGGTGGGACGACTGCAGGAAGAGGCTTGGGAGATGCCTGATGTGTGGATCAGTGGACCATCAGATGAGAGACTGTCCAGTAGCATCGATGCGTCCAGTACTAGGAGGAGGTGGAGCAGCCAAGGCTCCAGCAGGCCAGCTGAAGGGGCTACTGCAGACTCAGCAGCAGAGGTTCCTCCAGCATCAGCAGCAGGCTCGGGGCGGTTAGCAGGGGCTGTAGAAGCATGGAAAAGAATAAAGAAAGATCCATACGGCCAAAGATCCCCATACGGCTCAGAGAGCCCATACGGCTCAGGGATCCATGCGGCTCAAGCATCTATGCGGATCTAATAGTTCCATGTGGCCCAGAGAGGTGCCACGTGGCCTTCAATAGCCTTTGTCTTTTACTGCATTTAATACGTTGACGGCTGACAGCTTTGACGAATCACAGCCCTGACATAAAGGTACAATAATAACTCTGTCATAATGGCAGACTCCTAGGGAAACGAAGGAAATCTCTGACACAATCCATCAAACCCCAAGGAACTTCATGCGGCCTTAACACGTGGACAGTCGCATGCGGCTCAGACAGAGGCCACCCCATGCGGCTCAGGCAGAACTATTCCATGCGGCTCACGAGAACTATTCATGCGGCTCACTGAGAAGCCACCCATCATGCGGGCCTACGCTCATGCGCTCAGATCATCTCATGCGGTTCAAATGTTCAGAGGTCACACCCAGCAGCCTTAACACGTGGCCAGCCGTATGCGGCTCAGTGGGGAACAACCCTCATGCGGCTCAGATTTCCTAAGTAAGACAGGTAGAAGATTAGTTTTTCCAGCGTCCTTACAGCTAACAGCCTAATGATAGTGGAACACGTGGCATCAAATCGATCAAAATTCATCAACAAATCCCAACAACCAGGTTTAGTGCCATCCTCATATTACTGGGATCAAATCAATCTTACAATCAATCAAATTGAACACGTGGCGGGAGATCCGAGCTTGGCATAACAAATTATGAGGATTTATGGCAATCATCATTAATTACCCACAGAGATTTGATGTAATCACATTAATTGCTCTGTTCTATTATATTCAAGATGAGCGGTCCAGATTCATTGATCCTTAGCCACCGACTTTTGAGAATGGGCAATCATTGCAAACCCTAATGATGCCCCCCATTCTTATAAATAGCAGGGTGCCATTCCCTTGCAGACAGCACAGAGAGAGGACAGAGAGCACACCCCCCCTCGGATACAGAGAGTCAGAGAGAGAATATATAGAGATCGAAAGGAGAGCATTTCTTCATCAACGCCAAGCTGTTCTTCTACAGAGCCAAGGCTGCACCCGATCGTCCAAGGAGTAAGGCAGAGCTGCCGTCGCTTTTCCGAGCCTCTATCGTCACCCCCCCCAGAATCTAAAATAAACAATTGTACTTAGACTGTTGTACCTAGGTTTTGGTCCCTAGGCTTTCTTTGTACAAGCGAGTTTGTATTGTGAAGTAAAAGTCCAGTCCTCCGATAATTGTTCTGTTCTTTATATTTCATGGCAAACAGGAGCGAGCTTTCGCCATGGCGGCTGAGGATGCAGAGGCCATCGGGGAGTTGATTGTAGGTTCGGTTCTTCTCGACTACATTCCAGCTTTTGCTCTATTTGACTCCGAGGCTTCCCACAGTTTTGTGTCAGTATCATATGCTATTAGACACAGTCTTGTATCTGAACCATTGCCTAGGACCTGCAAGATCACGACCGGGGGGTGGTGTCATCCTCGTGAGTGATGTTTGCAGAGGGTGGAGCGTTATGGTGGGAGGCCGAGAGTTGGAGGTGAGTCTGCTCGTCATGCCACTACCGAACTACGATATTGTATTAGGCATGGACTGGTTGAGCAGACATCTGTTGGCCCATTTCGATAATCAATATACACTTTAGTCTATACACAAAATATAGAAGATGCTGCTAATCATTTCAGGATTTAAGAAATCATATTCAACGGACGATGTACCGCATAAATCAAAGCTTCAATGTCATCAAAACTTCTGAAGACTCGTTTCTACTTTTATTCTGTATTTTACATTTTATTGAGTCTAGGAATTACTTTGTAAATCAATTGTGGTAATACTGGCTTAGGGTTAAAATTGTCCTCCTTTCTAGAAACCTATTTTTACCCTTTCGTATTTTCGGTTACAAATATTCAAAAACATATTTCGAAAATATTCCTTTCAAATGATTTTACAAATAACCAAAAACATGTTTGAAAACTGTTTTTACAAAAGATTTTTTAAATATCTCCTGACAGAACTCCCAGCCGAGTTCGGCCCGAGTTCGGTCCGAACTCTGACCGAGTTCGGTCAGTTTGTATTCAAACTTCAGTTGCCTCCAAATCTGCGAGCAACGTCTATTTTGCGAGATATTTGTATCCAAACTCTGTCCGAGTTCTGTCCGAGTTCGGTTGGTGAAAACACCTATAAATAGAGAAGAACTTTTCACTTCAAATCATCAATTCATTCTTTATCTTCTCTTCTCTACTATTCAAGTGTTTTCTAAACGATTTAAGATTTTTAAATCTCACCTACACATCTCTTAGCCAAAAGCCAGTACTATCAGAGTTGATTTAGAGTCTTTTTGGTTACTCAAGAGTTGTAAGAGGTCGTTCAAGTTTCAACAACTTTTCTGTTGTGGAGCTGGTCGTGTGCTCGTCACCAAGCACGGTGTTGTGAAGCCGGTCGTGCGCTTGTCACCAAGCACGGTGTTGTAAGAGATTGCAAGCTCTCAGTTAAAGCTTGTGCCATAGTGGATTAACATCGAGCAAGAGTACTCGAGACTGGATTAGTCCTCTCAGAGGGATACCAGTATACATCGCTGTGTCACTGAGTTTGAATCTTCTATCTTTATTTACTGTCTCTTACATATCTGCCATAGTTTAATTTTTAATTGGTGATTTTATTTCGCTGCACACACGCACTCTATTTACCCCCCCTCTAGAGGTGCTCAACGTTCCTACAATTGGTATCAGAGCAGGTTATATTCTTATATAACATACCCTAGAGAGTATATATGGCAGCCGTGAAATCTATATTCAACGGTGAAGGGCAATCCACAAATAGACCTCCCCTATTTGATGGAACTAATTACACATACTGGAAAATACGAATGACTTTCTTTCTAAAGTCTCTAGATTTTGATCTTTGGTCTATAGTCATTGATGGATATAAGAAACCACCACCTACAGTGGTTGAAGGTATTCTTATGGAAAAGCCGCATGACAAGTACACCGATGCTGAAAAAGCAAAGGCTAGTCTTGATGCTCGAGCCATCAATGCACTATTCTGTGCAATTGACAAAACCGAGTTCAACAGAGTTTCAACCTGCAAAACGTCTCACGAAATTTGGAAACTTCTTGAGGTAACCCATGAAGGGACTTCCCAAGTGAAAGAATCCAAAATTAGTAGACTGACTCAGGAATATGAATCTTTTAAAATGAAACCCGGTGAGTCAATTACACAGATGTTTACTCGTTTCCTTGATATAACTAATCATTTGCAATCTCTTGGTAAGGATTACAGCAATCACGAGAAGATTAGAAAGGTACTGCGGGCTCTAACAAAGAACTGGAATCCAAAGGCCACATCAATTATTGAAGGAAACGACCTCACCACAATGTCGTTGGAAACCTTGATGGGCAAGCTCATGACCCATGATCTCGACTTGCAAGATTTTGAAAGAAGCAACACCAAAGGAGAAAACTATTGCCTTCAAAGCCCAAGCAAGAAAAGCAACCTACAACGATTCCGATGAAGAGTCGTCAAGTGGTGATGAAAGAGCCCTACTTGTGAGAAACTTCAAGAAATATCTCAAGTTCACAAGCAGAAAGAAGAAAGACGTCCAAGAAAGCAACAAAGATGAAACTATATGCTTTGGATGCAAGAAATCAGGGCATATGAAGAAGGACTGTCCAACCACCAAGAAAAGCAGTCCATATGATAGATCATGATCAAGCAGAAAAGCTACATCTGGTCGAAAGTATGCCAACACAAGCATCTGGCATGAAAGTGATGCCAGTGATTCAGAAGAAGAAGATAAACCCTGCAGTAATGCAAATGTTTGTCTCATGGCATTCGATAAGGTATCATCTAATCCTTTGTTTGATGACTTTACTTTCGATGAATTAGAGAATGCCTTTGGAGAACTACTTGAAGATCACAAAATTGTGCTCGACAAGTATAAGCAATCTCGAAAAGAGATTAAGGCACACACAACCGAGTTAGCTAGACTGTCTAATTTGATTGAAGACATTAAAGAGACATCTACTACCGGTAACATGGAAGAGATAGCCAAACTCAAAGTAGACTATCACGAGGCTATCCTCAATATTGAAAAGAAAGAAAGGGACTATGTCAAAATACAAAAGCTTTATGACATAGAGAAGAAGATGCACCTAGTAACTGAACAAAGACTCCTTGATATGACTGCTAGATACGAAGAGTCTATTGCGATTTCTAAAAAGTTAGAAATCAAGTTAGGCAAACAGGAAATACCTGTGACACAGCCTAAGATTAGTCCTAATGCAAAGCATACACCTAGAAGGACTAAACACAAGAAAGCACAGAAGAAGCACGAACACCATCATGCTTTCACTTACAGGTTCTCCAAACAAAACAAGCTTGCAAATCTAGTTTCTTCCACTAAACTGACTTGCACATATTGTGGTACACACGGACACATATCACAATATTGTATTGCAAGAAAGCTTGTTGATAACCATACTCTAGTTTGGAGACCTAAAGCTAATCTGTGTGGACCCTTCAGAAAATGGGTACCAAAGGATTCATCTACTTGTCTTGTAGGTGGACCCTCAACCCTCTCATGCTAAAAGCAAATGGATTCTCGATAGCGGATGTTCGTGACACATGACTGGTGATGCATCCTTATTCGCTACGCTATCGATGAAGAAAGAAGGATACGTCTCCTTCGGAAACAACTTGAGAGGTGATATTATAGGTAATGGTACTGTAGGTATTTCTCCTTATCCAATAATAAAGGATGTTTGTCTAGTAACTGAATTGAAACATAACCTATTGAGCATAAGTCATTTGGCAGATAATGGTTATGGTATCAATTTTGTGAAAGATAAATGTACCATATATGATATGTCATCTGGTGATCCCGTATATAAAGGGATTAGAGAAGACAATATTTATGTTTTCTTTTGGAGAATACTAATAATGCAGGAAGGTGCCTAGTAGCCAATCAAGATGAAAGCTGGCTATGGCACATGAGACTAGGACATGCAAACATGGATACTATCTCACGTCTGAACACAAAGAAGTTGGTAAAAGGACTCCCTAAAATTCCATTCAAGAGAGATATGGTATGTGCTGACTGTGAAAAGAACAAAGCACATAGGTCTACTTTTAAATCCATCAACGCTGTAAGTACTTCGAGACCTTTGCAGTTGATTCATATGGATTTATTTGGTCCTAGTAGAGTCGCTAGTCTTGGCGGTAAACTCTATGCTTTTGTCATTGTTGATGATTTCTCTCGTTTACATGGGTTTACTTTTTATCAAACAAAAGTGATGCTATTTTTGAATTTCAGATATTTTGTAAAAAGGTACAAAACGAAAAAGGCTTCATGATTACTCGTATCCGAAGTGATCATGGTGGCGAATTCGAAAATTCTGATTTCAAAAAGTTTTGTGATGATAGTGGATATTACCACGAATTTTTTTGTCCTAGAACTCCCCAACAGAATGGTGTTGTGGAGCGGAAGAACCGTACTCTAAGCAAAATGGCTAGAGTCATGCTTAATCAGCATAATCTTCCTAAATATTTTTGGGCAGAAGCTGTTAGTACAGCCTGTCATATTTTAAATAGGGTGTTAATTCGACCAATCTCGAAGAAAACACCATATGAGCTTTGGTTTGGAAGAATTCCAAACATTTCTTATTTTAAAGTTTTTGGTTGTCGCTGTTTTATCCTGAACACCAAGGATAACTTGGGAAAGTTCGACTCCAAAGAAGATGACGGGATATTTCTCGGATATGCTGCTAAGAGTAAGAGATATAGAATTTTTAATAAAAGATCTATGATTGTTGAAGAAAGTATTAATGTTACCTTTGATGAGTTGAATAGTCATAGATCTAGCGACAGTGATGATGAAGATGCACCTACAAAGACTAAGAAGAATTCTGAGAAAGATTCTACCCAAGAGGCAAGAACTGATAAAAGTTCCAAAGATGCAGGAACTGAGAAGAGCCTTGTGAAAGGTATGGCCCAAAGATTGAATCATTGAGATTCAAGCCAGATCATCCAGAAACTCTCATTATAGGTGATGTATCAAAAGGTGTAAGTACTCGTTCATCTCTTAAAGATTCTGAAGTAGCAGCTAATGTAGCATTTATTTCACAAATAGAACCTAAGAATGTTGATGAAGCTTTTTCTGATGAATTTTGGATTTCTGCCATGCAAGAGGAACTTAATCAATTTGAGAGAAACCAAGTTTGGGAACTCGTTCCTAAACCTATTGGTCAATCAATAATTGGTACCAAATGGGTGTTCCGAAATAAACTTAGTGAAGATGGTCAAGTTCTACGCAACAAAGCACGTCTAGTTGCACAAGGTTATAATCAAGAAGAAGGAATTGATTATGATGAGACCTATGCTCCTGTTGCTAGACTAGAAGCCATCCGCATGTTTTGCGCTTTTGCTTGTTTTAATGATTTCAAACTTTTTCAAATGGACGTGAAAAGCGCATTTTTAAATAGATTTTTGAAAGAAGAGGTTTTTGTGAAACAACCCCCTGGTTTTGAAGATTTTCAAAAACCTGATCACGTCTTCAAGCTTAAGAAAGCACTTTATGGACTCAAACAAGCACCTCGTGCTTGGTATGAACGCCTAAGTGCCTTCTTACTTGATAATGGATTTTCAAAGGGCAAGATTGATACTACTCTTTTTATTAAATCCATGAATGATGATATACTTCTAGTGCAAATTTATGTAGATGACATTATTTTTGGTTCTACTAATGAACAACTCTGTCAAGATTTTGCTAAGTGTATGCAGAGTGAGTTTGAGATGAGTATGATGGGAGAGCTGAACTTCTTCCTAGGACTGCAAATCAAGCAACACTCGAACGGAACATTCATCAACCAAGCCAAGTACACGAAGGATATACTAAAGAAGTACGACTTCGAGAATGTAAAGCCAATTGGGACTCCTATGGCTACATCTACAAAGCTTGATGCTGATGAAAGTGGCAAACCTGTTGATCAGCGTAAGTATCGAGGTATGATTGGTAGTTTATTATATTTAACTACTAGTCGCCCTGATATTATGTTCAGTGTTTGCATATGTGCAAGATATCAGGCAAACCCTAAGGAATCACATCTTAGTGCCGTTAAGCGTATCTTCAGATACCTTAAAGGAACTTCTACAGTTGGCTTATGGTATCCCAAAACCAAATCCTTTGACCTTATAGGTTACTCGGATACGGATTTTGCTGGATGCAAAGTGGACCGTAAAAGTACCAGTGGCACATGTCATTTCTTGGGAAAGGCCTTAGTCTCTTGGTTTAGCAAGAAACAAAATTCAGTAGCATTATCAACAACTGAGGCTGAGTATATCGCCGCAGGTCGTTGTTGTGCTCAAATTTTGTGGATGAAGCAAACCTTAGAGGACTACAATCTGTACTATACAAATGTTCCTGTTTACTGTGATAACACTAGTGCAATTAATCTGACTAAGAATCCTGTTTGTCATTCACGCACAAAGCACATAGAAGTTAGACATCATTTTCTTCGTGATCATCAACAACACGGAGATATTTGTTTAGAATTTATTGATACTGAACATCAACTGGCTGATATTTTCACTAAACCACTGGCTGAAGACCGTTTTAACATCTTGAGACGTGAGCTCGGCATTCTTGAATTCTCGGACTCATAAAACATATGGTAATTAAAATTGTATTTATGACTTGATAATTTATTATTTAACGAAAATTATTTTTGGGGACAAACTTACAAAGGGTATGTCCGTCACCACGGCTACGGTCGAAGCGAAGCGGTACTTAAGAGTTCCCCGGTGAACCTCCGTTAGCTGGGACAACCCCCATAGTTAACCCAAAAATAATAGCAGTTACTTAATAAACCAGTCAACTGTTATTTATTACAATCTTTATTTACCTGACTGCTTTGACTGTATCGGGAATGCAAGTGGCCGAACTCGGCCCGAACTCTGACCGAGTTCGGACCGAATTCGGACCGAGTTCGGTCCGCGCTGTGATGGTTCCAGAACCGAACAGCCGGCCCTAGCACCTATATATTTCATCCTTCCTTCCACTTTTTCTTCACACCAAAATGTGGAATACCTCCATCTCCTACTAGAAGTCTCTCCTCCTCCTTCTTAGCAAGGGATCGACGAGTTCCAGTGGGCGATCTTCTTCCTCCTTCTCCTTATGGCTCCCAAACGTCAACGAGGAAATTCTTTTCAAGGTGCTTCCTCCTCATCTGATTACACTCCTGCAAGTCTCTTTAGTCCAGCACGACCAAGAGATCCTGAAGAATATGATGGTACTTTGTTTCCCGACAAAGACTTCTTAGATCTCTGGTTTGATTCTTTCTCTTCTCGTCGTATTTGTCCTGGAGCTTTCGTCAATTTTACAACTTTCTTTGAATATGCTCCTATTTTTGACCAACTTGGATACCGCGACTTTTTCGAGGTCCAAGATAGCATCTACGACAATGCAGTCCGTATGTTTTACTGCAATTTACAAGTAAAACAAAACGGGAATTTCTATTCTTGCATTGCTGGGAAGGAATTAGAATTTAGCGCCACCGATATCAGTGAATACTTTCACGTTCCTGATCTTGGTGATGCACTAGTTGACATCCATCACATTCAGTTCCCTGCCGACGTCACTTTAGCTTCTTTTAGGGAATTGATTTGTCACCCTACTCCTCCTCCCCGGAGAATCTTTTCTAGACATCTGAACCAAACTTTTTACGAGCTTCATCGTATGATTTTCTCTGCCCTTCTTCCGAAGAAAGGCTCTACCGATGAAGTTACATTTTTGGAACTTTCTGCTCTTTATCACATTCATTTTGGAATTCCTTTCTCCGTTCCAAAAACTATGATGTCTTGGATGCTTAACTGCAAGAATGCAGGTAGGAACCTAGTCTTTCCTATGCACCTTGCTAGTATATTTCGACGTTTCGAGATTGATCTTGAAACGTGTGCCATTCTCCACCTGTTGAGCTGACTCGCTCTCGTCGGTTTCCTCAACCTCCTGGAGCTGCTCATGCCCCAGCTGCTGATGCTGAGGCCCCTCCAGATGCTCCTCATGCTCCAGCCCCTACCCCAGGACTCGATCAGGCGTTCTACCAGCGGTTCGATGATTTTGTTGCAGTCTCTACGCAACGTCATCAGGACTCCGAGTTCCGACACTTTCTCAGGCCCAGGTGCTGAGAAACAGTATTGCCGATCTCCACTACAGCCTGGTTCAGGATCCAGTCCATCCACTCACTATTCTTCCACACCCGGCTTTCCCTGGTCCTCGTTTTACTGATGAGGTTACTTTTCAGTATTTCGACCCGACCACTGCTTATTTCCCTCATGATCCTCCCGGTGCGGACGACCCAGCGATGTGATGTGGATTCAGCCATGGATAGTGGATTTAGATTTGATCAGTTGATGCTTTTGATGTAGTAGTTTCTTTTTATGTCTAAACTGTTTCAGTTAGACTATATCAGTTGTACTCTTTTGATTTTTAGTGGAACCTCTATGATATTTCAGTTTCTTATGAGTTAGTTCATTTTATGTCTATGCTGTGATTATTTCTTTTTACTTCACTTTTTCTTGTGTTTTCTATTGTTGGCTTCACGATTTACGGGGGAGCCTATTCATTTTACTACTTGACAAAGGAGGAGAAAAAGAGTATACCAAGAACAAGAGTATATCCAAAACAAAAACGTAAGATATATCCAAAACAAAAACATCTCAATTTTTAGGTATCTTTGATATTTTTCTATTTGATATAAATATATTTTGGTATAGACTCAAGTTTGTCAATTATCAAAATGGGGGAGATTGTTGGCCCATTCCATGGTCACACCCGATTTCGATAATCAACATACACTTTAGTCAATACACAAAATATAGAAAATGCTGCTAATCATTTCAGGATTCATGAAATCATATTCAACGGACGATGTACCGCATAAATCAAAGCTTCAATGTCATCAAAACTTCTGAAGACTCGTTTCTACTTTTATTCTGTATTTTACATTTTATTGAGTCTAGGAATTACTTTATAAAATCAATTGTGGTAATACTGGCTTAGGGTTAAAATTGTCCTCCTTTCTAGAAACCAATTTTTACCCTTTCGTATTTTCGGTTACAAATATTTCAAAAACATATTTCGAAAATATTCTTTTCAAATGATTTTACAAATAACCAAAAACATGTTTGAAAACTGTTTTTACAAAAGATTTTTTAAATATCTCCTGACAGAACTCCCAGCCGAGTTCGGCCCGAGTTCGGTCCGAACTCTGACCGAGTTCGGTCAGTTTGTTTTCAAACTTCAGTTGCCTCCAAATCTGCGAGCAACGTCTATTTTGCGAGATATTTGCATCCGAACTCTGTCCGAGTTCTGCCCGAGTTCGGTTGGTGAAAACACCTATAAATAGAGAAGAACTTTTCACTTCAAATCATCATTCATTCATCTTCTCTTCTCTACTATTCAAGTATTTTCTAAACGATTTAAGATTTTCAAATCTCACCTACACATCTCTTAGCCAAAAGCCAGTACTATCAGAGTTGATTTAGAGTCTTTTTGGTTACTCAAGAGTTGTAAGAGGTCGTTCAAGTTTCAACAACTTTTCTGTGGAGCTGGTCGTGCGCTCGTCACCAAGCACGGTGTTGTGAAGCCGGTCGTGCGCTTGTCACCAAGCACGGTGTTGTAAGAGATTGTAAGCTCTCAGTTAAAGCTTGTGCCATAGTGGATTAACATCGAGCAAGAGTACTCGAGACTGGATTAGTCCTCTCAGAGGGATACCAGTATACATCGCTGTGTCACTGAGTTTGAATCTTCTATCTTTATTTACTGTCTCTTACATATCTGCCATAGTTTAATTTTTAATTGGTGATTTTATTCCGCTGCACACACGCACTCTATTCACCCCCTCTAGAGGTGCTCAACGTTCCTACAACATCACGCCAGCATTGATTGTCGAGGGGGTAGAGTTCAGTTTGGAGCGCCAGGAGAGCCAGAGTTCGAGTACACCCAGCGGCAGGAGGAGCAGGACAGCGGAGTCTTCTGCGGAGCTTCAGTTGAGGAGCAGGTGGCTCCACATCCCTTGATTGCAGAGTTCATGGACGTTTTTCCAGAGGAGTTGCCAGGGCTTCCACCTGACAGGGATGTTGAGTTCTCGATAGAATTGGTTCCCAACGCAAAACTGATTTCTCAGCATGTCTATCGAGTGAACAACAGTCAGTTGGTGGAGCTAAAGAAGCAGGTGGATGAGCTGTAGGACAAGGGCTTCATCCGATCGAGTTCTTTCTAGACAGAGTTGACTTCTTGGGTCATGTGGTGACTGGAGATGGTATCTCAGTAGACCCGAAGAAGATCACAGCAGTTGAGGCCTGGTCAGCGTCGAGTTCAGTAGCAGAGATCAGGAGCTTCTTGGGGCTGGCAGGATATTACAGAAGGTTCGTACAGGATTTCTTCCAGATTGCAGAGCCTTTGACTAGGCTGACCTAGAAGGATGCTGAGTTTGTTTGGTCAGAGGAGTGTCAGGCAGCTTTTGATGAAGAAGCGGCTTATAACAACTCCAATTCTGACATTGCCTTCAGGTTCAGGAGGATTCACTATCTATAGTAACGCTGCAGGGAAGGGGTTGGGTTGTGTCTTACAGCAGCATGGGAAAGTGATTGCCTATGCTTCCAGACAGATGTCCCCATGAGAAGAACTACCCTACCCATGACCTGGAGTTGGCAGCAGTAATTTTTGCTCTGAAGTTGTGGAAGCACTACTTGTGTGGAGAGAGGGTAGAGATTTTCACAGATCATAAGAGCTTGAAGTATGTATTTACACAGAAAGAGCTCAACATGATGCAGCACAGGTGGCTAGAGCTGATGAAGGACTTCGACATCTCACTACAGTATCATCCAGGAAAGGCCAACGTGATTGCCGATGCCTTGAGTAGGTATCCGACAGCCATCTGTTTGACTATGGATCGGCACTTGCTTGCAGACTTGGAGAGCCTAGAGATTGAGGTGATTGTGCCCGGAGTGCAGATGCAGATGTGGGGACTTCAGATTCAGTCGAACTTTATGGAGAGGATCAAGTCGACGCAGTTCAAGGTTGTTGCTCTGCGGTGTATCCGAGAGCAGGTTCGAGCAGGACTAGTGGATGGCGAGTTTTCTCTTGCAGAGGATGGCACTTTGAGGCACGGTTCCAGGCTGTGTGTGCCTAGTAGAGAGCTCAGGGAGCAGATCATGCAGGAGGCTCACAGATCTCAGTACTCTATACATCCTGCTGCCAACAAGATGTACAGCGATCTGAGAGAGCATGCCTGGTGGTACGGGATGAAGCGGGAGGTAGCTCGCTTCGTAGCTAGATGCTTGGTATGTCAGCAGGTCAAGGCAGAGAGGCAGAGGCCAGGAGGATTATTGCAGCCATTGCCCATTCCAGAGTGGAAGTGGGAGCATATCATGATGGATTTTGTATCTGGGTTGCCGCGTACACCAGGAGAGAAAGACGCAATTTGGGTCATCGTTGACAGGTTGACAAAATGTAACCCCTCTTCCCGAATCTTGAATTTTATTATTTATTATTTTTTTTAGCTTTAAATATTTCTAAATAGTAAATAACTTTCATTTTAAAGTTCTATTCTAGATATTTTGATTGACGGAAGAGTTTGTCAAGTTATTAAACAATTTTTGTATTTATAGAAAAAATATTCTGGAATTGTTGTATCAACTATTATTTTTAATAAATTTAGATATTTATACTAGAAAAGTACTTGGTAGACTACTATCAATTATTTTAAAGAATTAATTTTATGATTTTCTGTTAGAAATACCATTTGATAATATTTAGATATTATTTCCAATTTCTATTATGAGGAAACTTCAAGTTAGATTGATTTGTAATTATATGATTAAATTGAATGTTAATTAGAATTATTGTAGTAATCAATTTTCGATTAAGATTTAAATAAATTAATATTATCGAGTATATATATATATAATATAAAGTGTATGTGTATATATAAATATATATATGGTATATGTATACGTATAGGAAAATATAGGGATATATATATTTGTGTAAATATTTGTATATGTGTGTATATACAGATGATTATAAAGATAAATATTTGTGTGTAAATATATATACATAGATATATATATATTAATATCTATATAGATATTATATATATATGAGGTGTGATACTAGTAGATAATATAAATAGAAAGGGAACCATCACTGTTCCGAAGTTCTCCAAAAACCTGTTTTCAAAAATATAGAAAAATTAGAAAATCGCTCCACACGACGTGCGTCACGCCAATCCGGACCACGTGGTCGCGAACCGAAAGCTTCGAAAGCTGCGTAACGGCTTCGTGGTCGTGTGGACTTTGACGGAATTCAAATTGGTCGCGTGTGCGCGACGAATTTGATGCGTATCCGTCGAAATTCCCCGTATCGTGCACTTTGCAAATTCTCCAATTACTTTGTGCACGATCGTCAGATCGAGACGAAACTTACGCCATCAGGACCGTATCGTTTTTCTGGTCCTGCATGCCAAGTTTGGTCCGATTCTGAGACCATTGATAAAATCACCGTTTTGCGGGCCCCACGGTCCCACTCAACGGGCGATTTTGTGCACGGCCCGCCGGAATCCAACTTTGGACATACGGTTGGGTTTGTATCGGAAAACTGGATCCGTAGACATGTAGTTGACGACTTTAGAGACCGTTGACCCTGGCACGCTTTTCGGTGCAAAGCGAGTCCAACGACGGACATCGTTTTTGCCCGAAATTACCGTTTTGCCCCTGTGTCCAGAATTGGACATAAGGACAGGCAATCCTAGCTAATTGGACTATTCTGAGATCATTGGTATTGTTTATTTCAGCTTCCGGGGACTGTTGTACGGGTTTTGACTATAGTGGCACATTGAGTAGTTCAGATTGTCGGTTTCACCAGCAAAGGACCACAGGCGAGTACAGTTTATTGTTTGCATTTCGATATTGATCTTTACTATATTTTATTGATTAGTCATTGGTTATGTGATTATTTTCTATTATAAATTGTTGAGTCGGGAATGAGAAGTACCAAGGATGTGTGATCTGACCTTAGACCGTGTAGACCGTGTAGACCGTGTTGCATTTTTCTTGTAGACCGTGTAGACAGTATTTTATTTACTTCTTGTAGACAGTGTAGACAATGATTTATTTATTGCAAAGTAGACCGTGTCTATTATTGCATTTAAACTGTGTAGTTAGTGATTATTATTCTGTAGACAGTGTTTCTTTATTGCTATATTTTCTGTAGACCGTGTAACTGTAGACCGTGTAACTGTAGACCGTGTAACTTTAGACCGTGTAGACCGTGTCGCATAATTGTCCCGAGACCGATCACATATCAAAGGTACTTCTAACGGTGGAAAAGTATATTGGTCTATTTATTACTATTAATTTTTCTTACGGCTTTACTGCTATTTTCAAAACCCATGATTGATGTCTAACCTTTGTTTATAGTCATTTTCTTTGTTTGAAATTGCATTCAGTGAATTGTGCTCGTTCCATTCCTGACTGGAAACCAACATTTTTAGGTTAGCCGTGGATTCACTTAGCTTGGGGAGTGACGGTAATACTTGCAGACAAAAGCCTAGAGACTAGCTAGATAGTTGAGTTGTAGTCATTCATTTATTTGTACAAGTTTATATTTTTCTACAAATGTAAAACTTGTGATCAATGTAATTTAAATTAATTATGTGAATGAGCATTATTTGTGATTTTGATCTTCATGGCCGTGACAGCGTTCTACCGCCGACACTGCGACGTAGGCTGGCTTGGACACGTCTCGTATCCGTTTTTAAAAAAAACGGGTGCGGGTCGTGACAAGTTTTTGTGGTGGCCCATGCAGGTCAGTCTTCGCAAATCACACGAACTCGTGATGGTACTTAAGTTAGTTGTACTATTGTGAGCCTGCGGCAAGGAAATGCTCATTCACGAATTAAGATTAATTTAATTTAAGTGAATGACTAGGACTAGGAGTCCCTTATAACAATTTACCGATGGGTAGTCTAGGCCATGCAATTTAGGATGAGGGTCATTAATTTTGAAACCGTGTCAGATCCCCATAGTTACACTATTACCTCTTGATAGGACGATATGATCCAATGTGGATAGATTATTCACTTGGTGAGGCAGAGTTTCCTAGAGTAATGATCTAACCTTGATGAATTATTCAATTCATTCTCTTTGCCTCTTAGATACCATCCCCATATTCTAGTCCGAATTGTCTATTTAGTTCCAATTTTTGCCCTAAGAATTAATTTTTATGTTATACATAGATGAACCTCGAGTTAATTTCGATTCAAGGTTTTTCCTCCATGGTTTGAATACACACGAAATAGATACTAGAGTGTTCGTATTTCTTTGTCTTCAGTTAATTCCTCCATGTTCGATCTCTTATGGAAGGGGGTTATGACTGATAGGACAAATATTTACGCCTTATTACATAATCGACTTGTTTGAATCCCTGGAAGCCCAGGAATTTTTACAAGATTTAGTTAAATGAATGATGGTTGACTCATAATGGCAGGACAGCAGCGCACTATCGCCATTTATTTGAATTAGGGAGACTATGTATTCACTGCAGCCAGCAGCGCACTGGCGAGGCACGATCCCTAGAGTAGAAATGGGTTTAAGAAAATATAGGTTATAGAATATTCCTAAAACTAAGCTAGTGGTCCTTTTGATCGTAGTTACCCTTGGGTCAATATTGGATAGAGTTAAGAAGTGTTCGACTTTGTATCATATTTGAGTTACGAATCCAAGGGTTTACTACAGCCCGAGTATACGGATGAGGCGTAACTCTCGGTGAAATGACTTCAAACGTGATTACAGGTTTAGGATACTATGGAGGATAGGACAATGCCATGTATGTCCCATAAGATCCAAACCAATATTAGTGGAAGTTCTGTAAGTTGAGTAGCATGTCTCCCAACCTAGCATTGTGTGGTCCTTGTGATCTATTGACGAGGTAATTGACCGACATTAATAAGTTACCAAGAATATAGAATCCAGAGTTCCATAACCCATTAGTTGACCAAGACCTTATGGATAGGAAGATTTTAGAAAGATTGTATAAGCAAGGACACCAGGTAAGTTTTGATTCTCTCTAAACTCGAACTACTTGTGCCTTTTTCAAAAATCTCGCATACTTGTATCTTGACTATCTTGACCAACGCTGCTATTACAGCCTAGTTTTTGCAAGCTTACTCTTTTATCGAGCTTGATTCGAGGCATATGTTTAGTGGGGACGCCTGCTAACTTATTGTCTAATCAGAATCAGTGTATTATGGTCTGATCAACCATGATGCATTTGGTTCGCACTTTATTTAATTACCCTACGTGGATTGAGATATAGATGTCTCTAGGGTCTCATCCACGACTGCATTGACAATTTCTCTTGAATTATATGTTCGTCCTTGAATCACGAAATTGTATCCAGTAATATCTTCCTTGAATTCTTTATTGTTTTTATCTTTTACCGATTTGGAAAGACGAAAGCTCGTGATGGTAGAGAGATACCGCGTATCCCCATGGCTATGCATGGTAGTTATATACACAAGGGTAGTTATCGTCAGCCAGCCATGTGATCGAGTTACTCGTACTCCTTTCGACCCCAAACTGCTATCGGGACTTTCAAGCCATCTGAATTTAAGAATGATTAGGGTTTTACCCTTAGTCGAAATGCCTACCTAGGAGACTACCTATTCTGTAGAGACCAAAGGTTGCGAGTCTCTAATTATTGCTAGAAGCTTGCCTTAACTAGCAACCCTTTAGCCTTGAACCAACCCTTCCTCGACCAAAACCCACAGTTAGACATGAGCTGAATGGACAATAGGGTAATCATTTACCGTGTCACTCCTCCCGAGATTGGTTTCCAACAAATACTACTCTAGTTACGTAAATGTTTGATATTAAGACCTAACTAGTATTGGAACACCACAGTCACTTGTTTAGCTAATACCATAGATTAAGTACCCTGTCAAATTGTGATATACCAGTTGTCAAGAACAACGCATGATCACTACAACCCATACCACTGGAACCCTTATGACAATAGTCTGACAGGTTTGACACAAATAGAAATTCACAGTTCAGTTGTTAGAATTCTTTTCTTGTGATGTGCTGTAGAGTTGGTTACCCCGTCGATAACTCTTGTATACTATGGGCGAGTATGTCATTCTTTTATCGACCGTGTGTCATTGTACACACTCATTTTTCAATTATTGAGGAACAATCTTTGATTTGACTTATATCTACCATATTCCGTTACGTCGTACCTTGTTCTTTATTATCGAGAATCGAGGTACAATACCCGGACCTAGAATCCTTCTAACCTCATTATTCCTAAGACCATGACTTAACTTCTAAGGTGGGTAGACTGAACGCCTTCTAAAATTTTGGGATATATGAGGATTACTGACTGATTTAAATAATTTCTTTAGGAGGATAATTAGTGTCCCATGGACTCCCACTTTCCATCTAGATCATCTTATGTCCCCGACTGTGTCACTAACAATCAGAGCACGAGACCAGCTGTTACCTTCCAACAAAGTTCATATGCAAGATCTAGACGAGTCCTCCTTCATCTAGGTATATCATGTCCCACTCAAACACGTCCCCTTGTACTCTATTTTTATGGTACGATTTTCAAGAGGCAAGGACTAGCTAAACCCATACCATAATACCCGTATACTTTCCGACCACAAATAGAGACTCAACCTCGACTCGAACCTTCGACCCAATATATGGTTGTGATCTACTCGAAGCCCACTACGCACATGTCACTAGTGTGCCACTCAATTGTGTCTTCTCGTGCTACTTAAACACAGAAGTCACCGAAGACGTATTTTTGGGCTTTAGGAACCTAGCGAACCAATCCGACTGCCCATCTAGCTCAATCACTCGGGTGAAAACTGTTCTAGGATTATCCTAACCTGGCAGTAATAGTTTACCATTAGGAGCTAGACCAGTCAATAGAGACTGAAATCCGAGGTTCATCTAACTAATGATTGATGTCCAATTAGGAAATCCATTAATGCCCAGTAAGAACCCATCAATGCATACCCCTATATTCGACTATGAAGCCGAACCATTTGAAATAGGTCCTTATACCTATCATATAATCTTGACCTCTTAGAGTGCGATGTCATTTGTAACCCTTATTCCATCTACCTAGAAGTCGCGATACGATCATGTATTGTATTTTATCCCTTACTCGTGTGTTTAAATAACCACGGGAAAGATCACGATCTTGATTTCTCAAAATTCTGTTCTATTATGGAACTGTTTAGATAAATTTCGAGAACGGGACTTATGTAGTGTACGAATTGCAAGCCACTCTAAGAGGCGAAGGGTGCTTCGATTTAGCGAGTGACTATACTAGAGTAGCCACTTTAGCAAACAAGTCTATGGTTCGTAAACCTTCTTTCTATCCGCATCATTGGATACTCTCTACCTTCCTGGAATTTTACACTTGCTCCTGATTATTCTTTCTTATCTTCCTGTTCTTCCTATTTCGGAACGATGAAAGGTCATGTTTATTAGAATTTACCAATATCTACTAGCTACTTGGTAAATTATTGCCTGTTAGATTTCAGGTTGTTCGATAAATATGAGAGGATTATGGTGGCCATAAGCAGTATATACCTAATGGTGGCAATTTTAGCAATTAGTTGGAAGATATAAAGTTTTAGTGACGTGAGATTTGAGGGAGTAGTGTGACCAAAGGTGGGTAGAAGTCCTCGGAGTTACGTAGTTACAAATGTCTAGGAGGAGGATATAAACTATTTTCGAAGGATTAAATTTAAGAGGATTTAGGTTAAGGTAGACTTTCTTGTTGAACTTTAAGGAATAGTTATGAATTAGAATTTCGAGGAAGAAATTTCTAAGGTGGGTAGAGTCTTCGTTGGACGAATTAGCTTTGGAGTCATTGCTACCTTTAGTGTCGAATTTTTGAGCGGTGTAGAGCATTTTGGAATTCAAGACCGTAGCCAAGATTCAAACCACAAGTCGTCTCTCTACTCCTCTTATTTTCACCATAGTTGATCAATCTTCTATTTGAGGAACTTTTCGGTATATCTACTTGATCAATGCTTCTTACATTTTCCTACCTCTTCACCAAGCAACCAAGCCTGTCTATCTTGGTAGTCCTCAAATTCGAGGACGAATTTATTTCTAAGGTGGGTAGATTTGTAACCCCTCTTCCCGAATCTTGAATTTTATTATTTATTTATTTTTAGCTTTAAATATTTCTAAATAGTAAATAACTTTCATTTTAAAGTTCTATTCTAGATATTTTGATTGACGGAAGAGTTTGTCAAGTTATTAAACAATTTTTGTATTTATAGAAAAAATATTCTGGAATTGTTGTATCAACTATTATTTTTAATAAATTTTGATATTTATACGAGAAAAGTACTTGGTAGACTACTATCAATTATTTTAAAGAATTAATTTTATGATTTTCTGTTTTAAATACCATTTGATAATATTTAGATATATTTCCAATTTCTATTATGAGGAAACTTCAAGTTAGATTGATTTGTAATTATATGATTAAATTGAATGTTAATTAGAATATTGTAGTAATCAATTTTCGATTAAGATTTAAATAAATTAATATTATCGAGTATATGTATATATAATATATAAAGTGTAAGTGTATATATATAAATATATATATGGTATATGTATACGTATAGGAAAATATAGGGATATATATTTTGTGTAAATATTGTATATGTGTGTATATACAGATAATTATAAAGATAAATATTTGTGTGAAAATATATATACATAGATATTATATAATATCTATATAGATATTATATATATGAGGTGTGATACTAGTAGATAATATAAATAGAAAGGGAACCATCACTGTTCCGGGAATTAAGTAGCAAGCCCATTCAAACCGCCCCCCATCTAATGTACAACCGAACTCAGGCCAGGCCCGGCCAGCTCCAGGCCCGGCCCACTCCAGGCGAGCCCAACCCACAAGCCTCTCCCCTGGGTTCGAATTCAGTCCCCAGCCCGACCCTTGGCTAAAACAGAACTCACGAGTATATAGTATCGAGCGATCGACACGGTGATCAAAAATCCTAAACGAATAATCCCCTCGACCCCGCGCCACCTTTCCCCACACCTGGGCGAACAAGCCCCGACCTCCAGGCGGCGCGCGCCACCGCCGGACGGCGACCAGAGGGCCGCGCGCGTGCCGTGACTGTACAGCGGGCGACAGCAACAGCAGTTGCAACGTCCGACTTCGTCGAGAGTTTTCTCCGCGCACGGGCGATGAATCCTCAAGCCGTTTGTTCAGGTATAAACCTAACCTATACCCCTTCACCCCTGTATGATAGTTCTAGTTTAAATTGAATCGGAACCGAGTTAAAAATCGACTCAAAGTCGATGAAAAATCCGTTTAAAACAGGAACAGAAACCGTCCCAAAGACCCAACTTGACAGGAGTTTTATGTGCTGTAGGTTAAGAATTTTAGAAAACCAATTAAAGGCAGTTACTGTCAATATGTAGGACTTCACAACCTTTCTTGTGGAATTGGAAATCATCAACCATGCGTCGAGAAATCGATTTCCGAAGTTCTCCAAAAACCTGTTTTCAAAAATATAGAAAAATTAGAAAATCGCTCCACACGACGTGCGTCACGCCAATCCGGACCACGTGGTCGCGAACCGAAAGCTTCGAAAGCTGCGTAACGGCTTCGTGGTCGTGTGGACTTTGACGGAATTCAAATTGGTCGCGTGTGCGCGACGAATTTGATGCGTATCCGTCGAAATTCCTCGTATCGTGCACTTTGCAAATTCTCCAATTACTTTGTGCACGATCGTCAGATCGAGACAAAAATTGCGCCATCAGGACCGTATCGTTTTCTGGTCCTGCATGCCAAGTTTGGTCCGATTCTGAGACCGTTGATAAAATCACCGTTTTGCGGGCCCCACGGTCCCACTCAACGGGCGATTTTGTGCACGGCCCGTCGGAATCCAACTTTGGACATACGGTTGGGTTCGTATCGGAAAACTGGATCCGTAGACATGTAGTTTGACGACTTTAGAGACCGTTGACCCTGGCACACTTTTCGGTGCAAAGCGAGTCCAACGGCGGACATTGTTTTTGCCCGAAATTACCGTTTTGCCCCTGTGTCCAGAATTGGACATAAGGACAGGCAATCCTAGCTAATTGGACTATTCTGAGATCATTGGTATTGTTTATTTCAGCTTCCGGGGACTGTTGTACGGGTTTTGACTATAGTGGCACATTGAGTAGTTCAGATTGTCGGTTTCACCAGCAAAGGACCACAGGCGAGTACAGTTTATTGTTGTATTTTGATATTGATCTTTACTATCATTGATTAGTCATTGGTTATATAATTATTTTCTATTACAAATTGTTGAGTCGGGAATGAGAAGTACCAAGGATGTGTGATCTGACCTTAGACGTGTAGACCGTGTAGACCGTGTTGCATTTATTTTGTAGACCGTGTAGACAGTGTTTTATTTACTTCTTGTAGACAGTGTAGACAATGATTTATTTATTGCAAAGTATACGTGTTTATTGTTGCATTTAAACTGTGTAGTTAGTGATTATTATTCTGTAGACAGTGTTCTTTATTGCTATATTTTCTGTAGACCGTATAACTGTAGACCGTGTAACTGTAGACCGTGTAACTGTAGACCGTGTAACTTTAGACCGTGTAGACCGTGTCGCATAATTGTCCCGAGACCGATCACATATCAAAGGTACTTCTAACGGTGGAAAAGTATATTGGTCTATTTATTACTATTAATTTTTCTTACGGCTACTGCTATTTTCAAAAACCATGATTGATGTCTAACCTTTGTTTATAGTCATTTTCTTTGTTTGAAATTGCATTCAGTGAATTGTGCTCGTTCCATTCCTGACTGGAAACCAACATTTTCAGGTAACCATGGATTCACTTAGCTGGGAGCGAGGGGAATACTTGCAGACAAAAGCCTAGAGACTAGCTAGATAGTTGAGTTGTAGTCATTCATTATTTGTACAAGTTTATATTTTTCTACAAATGTAAAACTTGTGATCAATGTAATTAAATTAATTATGTGAATGAGCATATTTGTGATTTTGATCTTCATGGCCGTGACAGCGTTACCGCCGACACTGCGACGTAGGCTGGCTTGGACACGTCTCGTATCCGTTTTAAAAAAAAAAACGGGTGCGGGTCGTGACACAAAATTGGCCCACTTTTGCCATTCAAGGTAGGTACGTCTATGGAGAGGTTTACAGAGTTATACATGCGGCAGATTGTCAGGA
>JANAVB010023837.1:0-40826 GCA_029216955.1 Iris pallida | reverse complement strand
GGTCGTCCCAGCCGCCGGATTCTTCCCTTAAGCGCAAGCGCGGATTCTTCCAGAAAGATCGTGAGTCCTTCATCGCCATCATCATTCGTATTTTTCTTGTTTTTTTTTAATGAAATTTAGGGTTTTATGAAAGGGGAGAGAGGAGAAATTTGTGTCTTTTACCACTATGGAAAACAACAACTAGCATTAGGTTGAGCAGATGGGTTTATGTATTTCTTTTACGATGCTTATCAAAAGTTGCTGTCATGAGCTGCTTTTGTAAGTCGTCGTCGTAAGCAGCTATAAGGTGCCGAGTGAAAACATGTTCTTCGGTTATGAAGGTATTGAAAATTACCGAAGTAGACATTTGTTTGTAAATCCTGCATGATAAGCTGAAGCAGCTTCTGAAGGCAATTCCTTTCCTGCTTTCAAAAGCAACCTTTGAAATGCAACAAGTTTTCAAAATAATATACAAAAGAAGCAACTTTACCAAACTTACAGTATTTAAAATATAGTTATGATACATATGACGCTCTTTAGGCAGTTTTTTTAAGCTTATCTAGACCAGTTGTTTTTCTCTTATCACCTGAAGAAGGCATTTATGTAATCGTATATGGACATGATAAAGGAAACCAAATTGTTGCCTTGTTGATTTCTTATGCAAACAAAGTCTTTAATTAGTAAACACTATAAACTATTTTACCTTTTTGTTGGAATTCAAAGTTTCTTTTAGCCCACTAAAACCCAATACTATGGCAATCATACTTGGCTCCTATTTGCATAAAGTGAACTATCTTATAAGCATTCTACCATCTTGACGGTCAGATGAAGGTTATATTTGTACACAATAATTGTTTATCCCTGTTGGATTAACACATTAATTGCACAATTATGTTAACTTGCCCTTGAAACCTTTTTAACATACCAACACTTTCCAAAAAATTGACTCACATTGTGTTTTGCATGTATATGCTATATATTTAGATTTTTTATAAGGGCACATCAAAAGTTGATCAGGGCTGTCCAATTTTTAACTTTCATTTATTTACAAGTTTGCCACTGAAAAATTTACTCAGGGCTATCAATTCCTACGTATAAAAGATAACTATTTTTTTTCCTCTCTTCTCTTTCTTCCCAAGAACAAGAAGAAAGAAGAATAAGAATAAGAACAAGAAGAAAGAAAACAAATTGGGTTATCAAATATATCAAATCTATTAATCTATTAATCAATTTTTCTTCATTAATAGAAGAAATTATGGATGAACCCTAATTCTAGAAGAAATTGATTTGTTGAGCAAGTAAATATTAGGACTGCCTCAATTTCTGGCAGTCCTAGAAGTATTGAGTACTGTCAGGAATTGTTGCAGTCCTGAAAGGGACTTGCTGTACAACAGGACTGTCACAATTTCTGGCAGTCCTAGAAGTATTGAGGACTGCCAGAAATTGTGGCAGTTCTAAAAGGGCCTTATACAACAGGACTGCCACAATTTCTGCCAGTCCTAGAAGTATTGAGGACTGTCAGGAATTGTGGCAGTCCTAAAAGGGACTTGCTGTACAACAAGTACATTTTAGGACTGCAACAATTCCTGACAGTCCTAAAATCGAAATGGCCGAATGAAAAATATATGTTAGGATTTATTTCCATCTTGATAATATAGTGAAATATACATTTTAGGGTTTATTTTCATACATTTTTTTGTGAGAAAGAATGAAATAAACATGTTAGGGATTATTTTCATGCATTATTTGTGAGGAATCAAAATTATGAGAATGAAAATTGTGGTGAGGAAAACTAGGATTTTGATGGAAATGATGGAGAAGAAAATCAGGGTTTAGAGTGGAAAAATGGTGGAGAAGAAGATGAAGAAGAAGAAGAAGATGTATAGTTTTGGGAGTGGGAAATGGTGGAGAAGAAGAAGAAGAAGAAGAAGAAGAAGAAGAAGAGGAGGAGGAAGAAGAAAGGGTTTTGGAAGAGAGAGGGTGAAATTTGCAAATGAGGGGGGGGGGGGGGGGGGGGGGGTTGGTGTGGGGTTGGGACAGCCCCATGAGTAGAAAAATTGGATAGCTCCAGTAATTTCTCCTCAAACATGGACTAGCCCCAATCCTGGCTAGCCCTGATCAACTTTTGATGTGCTCTTATAAAAAATCTATTTTATGTGTTCCGTTGCTTTAATTTCTTACCAATGATGATTTTTTTTATTTTTATTTTTATTTTGTAGTTCAACACATGATGTATGGATTTGGAGATGATCCAAATGTAAGTTGCTATTGACCTACGATGCATACCCATGCTTTTTTAGTAGTTTTATTTATTGATTTGAAACCAATCTAACTTTTTCTGCTTGTATTTGAAATGATTTTGGATTTGACCGCTGTGTCCACTTGTTCTCTATCTTTCCAGTAGCAACTAAAATAGCTGAAAATATAAGGCTATTGAGTATCGAGTAGAAGGAAGAAAATTTTGCGGGCTGTGCATTTGGATTAGTAAGAACATGGCCATAAGTCCTGTTTCTTTCACCCTCTCAATTCACATTTTCAACCATCCTATAAATTTCATCAATGTTTGGAGTAATACAAAGATTAGGTATCAATCTCCAAAGGGAAATGCATTATTACCAACGGATTTTCGATATTGTTGCAAAGAATGTGCTAATGTGTTATAGTTTGGGAAGGAAGCATAGAACTTTTTGTTGCAGTTAAGTCTGAGAAAATTTAATTGCATGTGATAATAACTACAACGAAGACTTTATCCCAAATTATTGGGGTCGGCTTATCGGGAAAATACTTCAGATTTATCCGGTTGTAAGTAAATTGCTTGGAAAATATTCTAACATTATTTTGTTGTTTAGGGATAGCTAGAAAGAGGTATAACTTCTAATAGATGATAACTTGGTTAAGATAATGATTGAAAGTTAGATTTTTTGTTTGTGTGGGACATAATAATGACTTTTAAATGTGACTGAGATTTATCATTTAGTAGATAATAATTTGGTCATATAATGATGTTAAAGATAGCATGAGATTTTGGTATGTTGGAAAATGATAAGAGAATGTTAAGGTGTGTATTTGTATTTCTTTGAGAGAGGAATCAATGGGCTGGAAATTCATCAATCTTACTAATTTTCCATGGACTGTTCTTATATTTCGTAAGATTTATATATTTAGTTTTGCATCATAGGCAAATTTGACATTATCCTTTTTATTGCTTGGTGTACCTTCAGACTTAGGTGTCCATGGACCAATCTCTGGGCAATGATGTTTTTTTTTGTTTCTAATATAAGTAATTTACTAAATTCAATCCTCACTTTTAGGCTGACTACTACTGTAAGAGTGTAGCTGTTAGCATGTCAGGTCTGGTTATGTGAGCAGTCAGCGATGTGTCATGAAACTTATTTTTGATTCTAGTATCTTTTTCCTATTTTTAAAAAAAAGTTTATTGTATTTGGGCCCCTCCCGGCCGCTCGGAGGGTGCAGGGGAGTTCCGATTTAGCAGCTGCTATGACCTTGTCCGCCCACACTTCGATGATATTGAGGAATACGACTTTGTCTGGGGGAAGGGGCTTGCCAGGAAGATGCAACTGTCTGCATACAAACTGGTGCTGGGCCGGTTGCTTACTAGGGACAGACTGCTTCGGTTCGGGGTTTCTGTCCCTGACCCTAAGTGTGTTTTGTGTGAGACAGAGACTGAGTCCATTGGGCATCTGTTCTTTCAGTGCCATGTGGCGTGGAGCATCTGGGCAGAGCAGAGCCGGAGACACTTGGGAGGGGTTGGAAGGGAGCGTGACTTCAGAGAAATCCTTAAGTGGATTGGGGATTGCAGGGGCAAGGAGCAGAGCTGGGCCAGGCGTGCTAGGTTGAGACTTGCTGCATCAGTTTGGCATGTCTGGCGGGAGAGGAACCGGCGCATCTATGAGGGACTGTCCACCCCACTGGGGGGCATCCTCCATAACATTGAGTCGGATGTACTAGTAATGTCCCCCTGAGATGGGATTGTATCTCTATGTTGTAACCTTATTGCGTTGATGGAATAAAATTTACCCTTTTTCCAAAATATATATATATATATATATATATATATATATATATATATATATATAAAATTCTTATTAGTTTTGAAATAAAATAAAATAATAGTCACTCTTTCTGATTGGTTTACATGTGATAAATAAGTGTCCTTCATTTGTATGCTTCTACAATCTGGCTATGCTTTCACACCCTTGTTGATTTGTCTTTTTTGTTTAATTTTCTTCGCCGATTGACTGGTAAAGAGAACACCCCCCCCCATGTCGATATCGGTATGTAGCGGTCGTATCGGATCGGGACATACCAAACGATATCGGTATTGGCCGTATCGTATAGGTATCGGCCGATACTGCAAACTATGCTTTTAAGTAGCAGAACAATTTTAAATCTAGAATTACTTCCACTTGTTATTGCGTTGTAAAATCAGGAAATAGTAGGCCTAGTTTGTGTTGTGGAATAATATTGTTAACAGATATATCAGCTCAAGCATCTCAGTTATTCTCTACTGGTTTCCTATACCTCAGGTAACTTTAGTGGCAGCCTTTCTTTTTTGATGTCCATAGAAGCAGCACAGGAAGGTAGGGGTGTGTCACGACCCGCACCCGCTAAAAGGGCACGTGACGCGACAACGCCCAGCCCTCACCGGAAAAACGGCGTGGAACGCTGTGGATTTTCTAGTCTGACAACAGTTTATATATATAACAAAATCTGTCGAGAATATAGTCAACTCCGAACGGAGGACAAGCAATGAATATATATAAGTGCTCAATCACAACTCTAAGATGATAAGTAAAGACTGAAAGATAAAGACAACAAGACGATAAAATATAACTTGTCAAGTCCAAATACAAATAATATACAAGTCCAGTCTCTAATACAGTCCAAATGTAATACAGTCTCAAAAGTAACTGGAGACAAAGTCCAATACAAAAGACCTACTCTAACTAAACAAGTGGTATGGTATCGTCAGGCGGAGCTACGCCCTGCGGGACCAAGTCTAGGCCCACTACGTCGTCCGGACCGTAGTAGGTACTGCAATCTCCCTCATCGGCATCTGTAATATTTTATCAACAGTCCAATCAGGATGGAACGAGTACATATATCTCATAACAGATCTCAAGATAGAATAAAAGCTATAAGACTGTAAATAGAGCATATACAATAAATCATGGAGTGTACATGTACGTATCATGGCATGGTAAGCTGTAGAGCTAGAGCTAGAACAAGAAAATAGAACGGGATCATGGTATGTACACAAGTCAAGGAAAGCCATATGTCCAATGTGTGTGAGTAGCAGTTTCAGCTTGTGATCGGCTTAGGTACCTGTCAAGAACTGGCCTGGCAAGTCATATGTGCGGTATATGACTCACACTGTTCGGGAATGCGGGATGGATCTGATCACAGGCATACGCTACTACTCCCCCTACCCCAACTGGTAGAATGGATCCAACAGGACACGTCACTGCACGGGATTCTAATGAGAAGGTAGCTAGCCTTCTCTAGAATCAGTGACCATATATTGAGCAAGAGCTACAAGGGTGCTTGCACAATACCCAACCTAAGAAGGAGAAAACATCTCTCGTCGGGATCCAAGAATACCAATCCGTGAGAACCATGTGTCAGGAATAAGCATATCAACACTAAGTACATGAATCATAACAGTTATCATAAATTGGGAATAAGTATCAGAGAATGTACTCGCCTGTAAGATGATAAAATATGTCGACCGGATCAACTGCAGTGTCTCGAGGACCTATAAAGAACAAGACGTATCAATACTAAGTTTAGGAAGTAAAGTTAAATCAAATTAAATCCTATTTAGTCATTCTAGGTCAAGACATGTCTAGTCGGGTCAACCTTGGTCATGGGAGAACATTAGAAGTCAATCTGAATCAAACTAGGTCGAAAACTGGCTTACCGTTGACTTTTGGTCAACTGGTCAACTCTAGGTCAACTCTAGGTCACTGGTGACTAATAGTTGACTTTTAGTCAACTGTCCAAGTTAAATGGAATTTGGAACTAAATTGGGTAAAGTGTTGACCCATAGTTGACTTTTAGTCTAAAAAGTCAACCGTGGTCAACCGGGTCCAAGACTAGGTTTAGACGGCTAATTCTACTCATTACCAACCTATACAACCCATATCCAAGTCCATCTTGGACTTGGAAACTCAAATCTTGGCCATGGGCCAATTCCCTATTTTACCCTTAAAAAGGGTAAAATTCTCCCTTCGGCGATTATCTAGTTAGCCTACCTACGCTTGATATTCTGACCCGATCTCCCTAGGGTAGTATGATACTAACCTATACATACATTACCTACCAAAATACCTAGGTAACGTGGACGTCTAGTCCACCTTACGGCCCGTTGCAGATATCTTGAATATTTCAAGATACGCACTGATACGGCGCGATACCGGCGCCCTACGACCCCGATTTCCACTCGGGAGCCTACCCGCAAAATCTAATTCACGTATCCTAGGCCTACGTCAAGTTTCGTCGCGATCCGATACTCGGAACTCGATTTTGCCCTCTAACTCGACTTCCTCCTTCCTAATCTTCCTATTTCTCTAATCCTTCTTCTTCTAACTTCTTCTTCTTATTCTTCTAACTCTAATTCTTCTTCTTAGCCTCTACCTCACTCTCCCCTTCTAATCTTTTTAATTTCTTCTCCTTCCTTTCTCAACTTCCATTCTAACTTCTCCTAATTTTCTTCTTCTCCAACTTCTTCTAATTCCTTACTTCTTCTAACTTCTTTTCTTCTACTTCTTCTTATTTCCTTTCCTTCTTCTTTCTATCTAACTTCTTATCTATCTATCTATCTATACATATATATATATATATATATATATATATACATATCTATTTATGTACTAATATATATATACTAGGGGGGGGGGGGGGGGGTTTATAGGGGTTAAAGGGGGTGAATTGGGGGGGGGGGGGGGGGGGGGGGGGGGGGGGAATGGCTGCTAATGCAGCTGCCATTTGCAGCTGCTGCTGCTGTGGCCTAATGCCACAGCTACTGCTGCTGTTTCCTACTGCTACTGCTACTCTACTGTTGCTGCTACTGCCTCCCTACTGCTGCTGCTGCAGCTGCAGTTTCTTCTTCTTCTTCTTCTTCTACTCTTCTCTCTTATCTCTCTCTATATATATATCTATATATATATATATCTATCTATCTATATATATATATAGTTACTAGATATCTATCTATCTATATATCTATCCATCCCACTATATATATATAAACACACACATATGTCTATATATCTATATACATACACACCTCCATATACATATATATATATATATATATATATATATATATATATATATATATATATATAAACACACATATACACATATCTATATATATATATCTAAATACTAAAACACACACACACACACACACACACACATTCTCACTCATACAAGCACACTCACACTCTCACACCACTCTCATGACACAAACACCACTACCACCATTCTCTACACACACACACAAATACATATATACACATACCACATATATATATATACATATCTATATATATACCACTTAAAATATATATATATATATATACATACCACTTAATATTTAAATAATCCCCAAATAAAACCTTAACCTAGATTATTAGGAAACCTACAAAAATTGTGGGCAAAAGTGTAGAGAATCCTCTTCTATACACTTATTGTGAAGCAATAAATGGAGTAGAGAAATTAAATGGAGAATTAAATTCATACCTAAGGTTCTTGGAGAGAGAGAGAGAGCTTGGAAGAAAGAAAAGATTTTGAAAGAGAGAGAGAGCTTGAGACTTAATGAAGAAGTAAAGGGGGGGGGGGGGACTTACATGGCCGGCCAAGGCTTTGGGGTTATTGGGTTGGGGATCCACTAAGCCCCCAACCCATTAAGCTTAGTTTGGTTTGGTTTGAAATCGGTTTGGTTCGGTTCGTTTCGGTTTAGCTCTAACTAACTAAATTAGCCTCTATAATGACTAATTAAGCCATGGAAGATGGGTTAAAGATTTCTAGCCTAATTATGATGGCATGTGGGCCAAGCCCAGCTAGTATGTGGGTCCCACTAGGGTCCAGGCTACCCGGGTCTCCAAATTGAGTCCGAATTGGGTAAAATTCAAACCGACTCAAATAAATTCCTAAAAATCATATAAAATCAAATAAAATTCCTAAAAAATTATAAAACTTGAAAATGATGAAAATATCCCTAATTCGAAAACTGGGGGTGACAAATCTACCCTCCTTAAAAAATTTCGTCCTCGAAATTGAATGAGGACTAACACAGCAATCATGAATTGAACAAGGAAAGAAAAAGATAGAATTTTACCTCAAGGCTCGAAGAGATATGGGAATCGCTCCCGCATGTCGTCCTCCTCTCTCCCAGGTGGACTCACCTGGAGAGTGGTGTCTCCATGCCACGCGAACCAAGGGAATGACCTGGTTCCGGAGCACCTTCTCTCTTCGGTCCAAGATCTCGACCGGCTTCTCTGGATAGCTGAGTGTCGGTCCCACCTCGATCTCGGAGTGGTCTAAGACGTGACTGGGATCTGCCACGTACCGTCTCAGCTGCGACACGTGGAACACACTGTGCACTCCCTCTAGTGCGGGCGGTAACTCCAGTCGGTAAGCCACTGCACCGACCCTGCCCATGATACGGAATGGTCCGATGTATCGTGGACTAAGCTTCCCGCCGCCACCAAAACGAATCGTGCCACGCGTCGGAGAAATCCGCAGAAAGACAAGATCATCAACCTAGAACAAAACACAAGACTTAGAGCTTGATCTAAAACAATCACAATCAGACTCAAATACTAGAAAATTTAAATTATACCTCAAACTCTAACGGCCTCCGGTGGCTATCGGCCCAATGCCGCTGCCTATCCTGCGCCACCCGAAGTCTATCTCTGATAACCCTGACCTTCTCTGCAGCATCCACCACCATCTCAGGGCCAAGCAAAACCCTCTCACCGACATCATCCCAAGACAAGGGAGTACGGCACCTCCGTCCGTATAGAGCCTCGAAAGGTGACATCTCTATACTGGCTTGGTAGCTGTTGTTGTAAGCAAACTCTACCAAGTGAAGGTGGTCCTCCCAAGATCCCCCGAAGTCCAAGACACAGGTGCGCAGCATATCCTCGAGGGTCTGAATCGTCCTCTCCGACTGCCCGTCTGTCTGGGGGTGGTATGCGGTACTGAACTTGAGCGATGTGCCCAAGCTAAGCTGCAAACTCCGCCAGAAGTGGGAAGTGAATCGGCTGTCCCGATCCGAGACTATACTACTGGAACCCCGTGTAATCGGACTATCTGCCGTACGTACATCTCGGCCAACCTCTCCGTCGACAAACCCACTTTGAAAGGCAAAAAGTGGGCCGATTTGGTCAATCGATCAACAATGACCCAAATCGCATCCTTCCCTCCTGGAGAGCGCGGAAGCCCAGATACAAAGTCCATAGTGATATGCTCCCACTTCCACTCAGGAATGGGTAGTGGCTGGAGCAATCCACCGGGTCTCTGCCTCCCGGCCTTCACCTGCTGGCACACCAAGCATCTCGAAACGAACTGAGCCACCTCTCGTTTCATGCCATACCACCAAACATGCTGTCTCAAGTCTCTATACATCTTGTTGGCTCCGGGATGCATAGAGTACTGAGAACGGTGCGCCTCCTGAAGAACCTCCTCCCGAAGTCCTCCGCTCGGCACGCACAATCTGGTACCATGCCTCAACGACCCATCCCCTGCTATAGAGAACTCATCCAACAGTCCTCTCTGGACCTGCTCCCTGATGACTCTCAGAGCCTCATCCTCAAACTGAGCTGCCCTGACTCTGTCCATCAGCTCTGACTGCACCTGGAGACCCCACATCTGCTGCCTCGAACCCAGGAACTATCACCTCTATACCCAAGCTCTCCAGATCTGCCAGAAGGTGACGATCCATCGTCAAACACATGGCCACGGGATACCTGCTCAAAGCATCCGCGACCTACGTTGGCCTTCCCCGGATGGTACTGCAAGGATATATCAAAATCCTTCATCAGCTCTAACCATCGCCTCTGCCTCATATTCAGCTCCTTCTGGGTAAACACGTACTTCAAGCTCTTGTGATCTGTATAGATCTCAACTCGCTCTCCGTACAGATAGTGTTTCCACAGCTTCAAAGCAAAGATGACCGCTGCCAGCTCCAGATCGTGGGTAGGGTAATTCCTCTCATGAGGACGTAACTGCCTAGATGCATAGGCAATTACCTTCCCGTGCTGCTGAAGCACACAACCCAAACCCCGTCCTGAAGCATCACTGTAGATCGTATAACCACCAGATCCAGATGGCAGCGTCAAGATAGGAGCTGTAGTCAACCTCGCCTTCAGCTCCTCGAAGGCGGCCTGGCACTCATCGGACCAAACAAACTCCTCGTCCTTCCTGGTAAGGCGGGTCATCGGCTGGGCAATCCTGGAAAAGTCCTGCACGAACCTCCGGTAGTAACCTGCCAGACCCAGAAAACTCCGAACCTCTGCTACTGAGCTCGGCGTAGACCAGGACTCCACTGCAGAAATCTTCTTCGGATCCACTGAAATCCCCTCGCCAGAGACAACATGGCCTAGGAACTCCACGCGATCCAAGAAGAACTCGCACTTGGACAGCTTCCCATACAGCTGCTCCCTCCTGAGAGTGTCCAACACAATCCTCAGGTGCTCCTCGTGCTCCTCTGGTGTCTTCGAATAGATGAGAATGTCATCAATGAAGACCACCACGAACTTGTCAAGGTACTGATGAAATACCTTGTTCATCAAGTTCATGAATACCGCCGGGGCGTTGGTCAACCCAAACGGCATGACGGTATACTCATACTGGCCATAGCGGGTCCGAAAGGCAGTCTTCGGAATGTCATCCCGCTTCACCTTCAGCTGATGGTACCCGGTACGCAAGTCGATCTTCGAGAACACCCTCGCGCCGCTCAACTGGTCGAACAAGTCATCAATCCTCGGCAAAGGATACTTGTTCTTGATGGTAAGGTTGTTGAGCGCCCTGTAATCAATGCACAGACGTACCGTACCATCCTTCTTGGGGACGAAAAGAACTGGCGCTGCCCCAAGGTGAAGAACTAGATCGAATAAAGCCCTTGTCCTCCAGCTCGTCGACCTGTCTCTTCAGCTCCGCTAACTCACTGTTGTTGATTCTATAGACGTGCTGGGAGATAGGCTCAGCACCCGGCACTAGATCTATAGAAAACTCAACATCACGATCTGGCGGCATCCCGGGCAGCTCCTCGGGAAAGACATCCAAGAACTCAGCAATGAGTGGATGTGGCAACACCGGCCCCGCCAACAACGCTCCGCAGAATCCATCTCCCTGCTCCGCTGCACCCCTGGTGAACTCATACTCCGGCTCTCCCGGCGGCCTAAACAGAATCCTGCCCCCTCTGCAGTCGATGCTAGCGTGGTGCATGCTCAACCAGTCCATACCGAGTACCACATCGTAACTCGGAAGTGGCATTACGAGCAAACACGCACTCAGCTCCCGGCCTCTCAAAGAAACTCTCCGCCCCTTGCAAACATTATTAACTAGGATGATGCCATTCCCAGTCATAATCTTGCAAGTCCTACCCAGATACTCAGCAATAATATTGTGCCTAAGAGCAAAAGAAACAGACACAAAACTGTGCGTAGCACCAGAATCAAATAAGGCCAAAGCTGGAAAAGAATCGAGCAGAATAGAACCTGCGACAACATCCGCGATAGGCTCCATCTCCTCGGCTGCAAGAGCAAAGGCTCTACCCTGACCACCCCTCTGCTGGCGGTGCTGAACAAACGCTGCTGGTCGGAAGTGGACCCTCGCTGCTGAACTACCGGCACACCTAGCTGGTGCCCTCTGAACAGGTGCCCTCTGAGCTGCTCCAGTAACACGGGGGTTCTTGGGACACTCCGCATCTGATGTCCAGCGGCATCGCAAAAGAGACACAGCCCCAGTCTCCTCCTACAGAACTCGAAGAGGTGATCCGGGCTTCTTGCAGAATGTGGCACGGTGGATCATCCTGCCCCGGACGCTGCTGACCCCTCTGGACAGACGCTCTGGCCTGCCCCTGCTGCTGGTGATGCTGGAACGACTGATGCTGAAGCTGAGGGCGCTTAGCAGCCCCTGCGCTGCTACTGGCCCCCGAAAACAAATCTCGATCCCTCTTCGGCTTCAAGCCCCACTCCCTCTCCACCTTCCGAGCCTCCGCATAAACCTCTGCATATGTCGCATAGAAGGAAGGGATCAGGATCTTGATATCCCATGTCAATCCCTTCCGGAAGCGCTCCGCTCGGATCACACTCACCATGTACTCGGCGTATCGGCTCAGCCGGCCGAACTCCGCCGCATACTCCTCTACGGTCATACCGCCCTGCTGCAGGTTCTGGAACTGCCGCACGAGGCCGATCTTGTCCGTGGGAGAAAAGAACTTCTCTCTGAACAGGGCCCGAAACTCAGCCCAAGTATGGCCCTCTCCTGCAAGAGCCGGCTCGTTCCGGAACCATGTCCGGGCAAATCTAACAACTGTAAACCAACCGCCTCGACCTTCAGGTCGTCTGCCAGGCGGGAGGCCCTCATCTGGCGCTCGATATCCTCGAGCCAGTCATCAGCATAAATAATGCCCTCAGTCCCCTTGAAATCTCTCGGACCCAGCTTCTTGAAAGCCTGGATATCCCCGATCTTCGGCTGCTGCTGCTGAACCTCCCTCTGTGGAGCCCCACGCTCCACTGCCGCCATAGCCAACCTGTGTGCATCCTCCATGCCCTGGCGCATGGCCTCTGTCTGCCTCAACTGAGCCTGCTGGGCCCGCTGGGACTCCAGCACCTGGTGAAAGAACGCTAGCATCTGCCCCATGTCTGTGGGCAGAGAAGGCAATGGAGGAATAGCTCCCATCATCACCGGAGGAGTCCCCTGCTGAGGAGGAAGAACGCCCCCGGCAGCTCCCAGCCGTAGCCCCCGGCACTACGGGAAGAGCACCCGCAATGGCCCCAGGGACGGTCATCGAGAGCGCTGGAGGAGTACCCCCGAGAGCCCCAACAGAAGTCCCATCAGCCGGGGAAGTGACCGGAGCCTGTCCGCCAGAGGTGGCAGACCTCTCCGTCTCCCCGTGCTCCTCGCCAGGAGAATGAGTCATAACCATCCTGGAGACAGATTGAAAAGAAAGTATCAATATGGCACATGAAGGATTATATCAAAGGAGGACAGCTAGAAAACAGTAAATCAATATCAAAGACGGTAAGCAAGATAAGCAAGGAAAGATCCTACTGTGATTGAGCACTCTTAGCCTACTACCTCTTATAGGCTCGTAGTCAACACTCTAAGACGAGTGCCGCTACGACATCGCACTAATTGCGACTTCAGGACCTGCATGGGCCACCACTAAAACGTGTCACGACCCGCACCCGCTAAAAGGGCACGTGACGCGACAACGCCCAGCCCTCACCGGAAAAACGGCGTGGAACGCTGTAGGATTTTCTAGTCTGACAACAGTTTATATATATAACAAAACCTGTCGAGAATATGGTCAACTCCGAACGGAGGACAAGCAATGAATATATATAAGTGCTCAATCACAACTCTAAGATGATAAGTAAAGACTGAAAGATAAAGACAACAAGACGATAAAATATAACCTGTCAAGTCCAAATACAAATAATATACAAGTCCAGTCTCTAATACAGTCCAAAGTAATACAGTCTCAAAAGTAACTGGAGACAAAGTCCAGTACAAAGACCTACTCTAACTAAACAAGTGGTATGGTCTCGTCAGGCGGAGCTACGCCCTGCGGGACCAAGTCTACTACGTCAGTCCGGACCGTAGTAGGTACTGCAATCTCCCTCATCGGCATCTGTAATATTTTATCAACAGTCCAGTCAGGATGGAACGAGTACATATATCTCATAACAGATCTCAAGATAGAATAAAAGCTATAAGACTGTAAATAGAGCATATACAATAAATCATGGAGTGTACATGTATGTATCATGGCATGGTAAGCTGTAGAGCTAGAGCTAGAACAAGAAAATAGAACGGATCATGGTATGTACACAAGTCAAGGTAAGCCATATGTCCAATGTGTGTGAGTAGTAGTTTCAGCTTGTGATCGGCTTGGGTACCTGTCAAGAACTGGCCTGGCAAGTCATATGTGCGGTATATGACTCACACTGTTCGGGAATGCGGGATGGATCTGATCACAGGCATACGCTACTACTCCCCCTACCCCAACTGGTAGAATGGATCCAAACAGGACACGTCACTGCACGGGATTCTAATGAGAAGGTAGCTAGCCTTCTCTAGAAAGTGACCATATATTGAGCAAGAGCTACAAGGGAGCTTGCACAATACATCCCAACCTAAGAAGGAGAAACATCTCTCGTCGGGATCCAGAATACCAATCCGTGAGAACCATGTGTCAGGAATAAGCATATCAACACTAAGTACATGAATCATAACAGTTATCATAAATTGGAATAAGTATCAGAGAATGTACTCGCCTGTAAGATGATAAAATATGTCGACCGGATCAACTGCAGTGTCTCGAGGACCTATAGAGAACAAGACGTATCAATACTATGTTTAGGAAGTAAAGTTAAATCAAATTAAATCCTATTTAGTCATTCTAGGTCAAGACATGTCTAGTCGGGTCAATCTTGGTCATGGGAGAACATTGGAAGTCAATCCGAATCAAACTAGGTCGAAAACTGGCTTACCGTTGACTTTTGGTCAACGGGTCAACTCTGGTCAACTCTAGGTCAACTCTAGGTCAATCCTAGGTCACTGGTGACTAATAGTTGACTTTTCCAAGTTAAATGGAATTTGGAACTAAATTGGGTAAAGTGTTGACCCATAGTTGACTTTTAGTCTAAAAAGTCAACCGTGGTCAACCGGGTCCAAGACTAGGTTTAGACGGCTAATTCTACTCATTACCAACCTATACAACCCATATCCAAGTCCATCTTGGACTTGGAAACTCAAATCTTGGCCATGGGCCAATTCCCTATTTTACCCTTAAAAAGGGTAAAATTCTCCCTTCGGCGATTATCTAGTTAGCCTACCTACGCTTGATATTCTGACCCGATCTCCCTAGGGTAGTATGATACTAACCTATACATACATTACCTACCAAAATACCTAGGTAACGTGGACGTCTAGTCCACCTTACGGCCCGTTGCAGATATCTTGAATATTTCAAGATACGCACTGATACGGCGCGATACCGGCGCCCTACGACCCCGATTTCCACTCGGGAGCCTACCCGCAAAATCTAATTCACGTATCCTAGGCCTACATCAAGTTTCGCCGATACTCGGAACTCGATTTCGCCCTCTAACTCGACTTCCTCCTTCCTAATCTTCCTATTTCTCTAATCCTTCTTCTTCTAACTTTTCTTCTTATTCTTCTAACTCTAATTCTTCTTCTTAGCCTCTTCCTCACTCTCCCCTTCTAATCTTTCTAATTTCTTCTCCTTCCTTTCTCAACTTCCATTCTAACTTCTCCTAATTTTCTTCTTCTCCAACCTTCTTCTAATTCCTTACTTCTTCTACTTCTTTTCTTCTACTTCTTCTTATTTCCTTTCCTTCTTCTTTCTATCTAACTTCTTATCTATCTATCTATCTATACATATATATATATACATATCTATTTATGTACTAATATATATATATACTGGGGGGGGGGGGGGGGGGGGGGGGGTTATAGGGTTAAAGGGGGTGAATTGGGGGGGAATGGCTGCTAATGCAGCTGCCATTTGCAGCTGCTGCTGCTGTGGCCTAATGCCACAGCTACTGCTGCTGTTTCCTGCTACTACTGCTCTCTACTGCTGCTGCTACTGCCTCCTATGCTGCTGCTGCAGCTGCAGTTTCTTCTTCTTCTTCTTCTACTCTTCTCTCTTATCTCTCTCTCTATATATATATCTATATATATATATCTATCTATATATAATAGTACTAGAGATCTATCTATCCATCCCACTATATATATAAACACACATATGTCTATATATATATACATACACACCTCCATATACATATATATATACACATATACATATATATTACACATATATAAACACACATATACACTATCTATATATATATCTAAATACTAAAACACACACACACACACACATTCTCACTCATACAAGCACACTCACACTCTCACACCACTCTCATGACACAAACACCACTACCACCATTCTCTACACACACACAAATACATATATACACATACCACTATATATATACCACTTAATATTTAAATAATCCCCAAATAAAACCTTAACCTAGATTATTAGGAAACCTACAAAAATTGTGGGCAAAGTGTAGAGAATCCTCTTCTCTACACTTATTGTGAAGCAATAAATGGAGTAGAGAAATTAAATGGAGAATTAAATTCATACCTAAGGTTCTTGGAGAGAGAGAGAGCGCTTGGAAGAAAGAAAAGATTTTGAAAGAGAGAGAGAGCTTGAGACTTAATGAAGAAGTAAGGGGGGGGGGGGGGACTTACATGGCCGGCCAAGGCTTTGGGGTTATTGGGTTGGGGATCCACTAAGCCCCCAACCCATTAAGCTTAGTTTGGTTTGGTTTGAAATCGGTTTGGTTCGGTTCGTTTCGGTTTAGCTCTAACTAACTAAATTAGCCTCTATAATGACTAATTAAGCCATGGAAGATGGGTTAAAGATTTCTAGCCTAATTATGATGGCATGTGGGCCAAGCCCAGCTAGTATGTGGGTCCCACTAGGGTCCAGACTACCCGGGTCTCCAAATTGAATCCGAATTGGGTAAAATTCAAACCGACTCATAAATTCCTAAAATCATATAAAATCAAATAAAATTCCTAAAAAATTATAAAACTTGAAAATGACGAAAATACCCCTAATTCGAAAACTAGGGGTGACAGGGTGAGCATTCGGTTTAATCGGTTCAAACCGAACCGAATTTTGTAAAACCGAATAAACCGAATTCAAAAAAGTGAAAACCGAAACCGAACCGAATTAAGCAAAAACCGAATTTAAACCGAACCGAAATAATCGGTTCGATTTTTGGTTTCTACTTAAGGGATTTTTTGTTAATGGGCCAGTCCTAATTTGAGCTTATGGGCTTTTAAAAAATTAAAGTAAAAAATGAATATTACAAACAACAGCTATGGGCCATCCACCACCCACTCGTGTTAATTTTATTTCAAAACACAGACATATCATATGGCTCCAGCCAAAACAAAAGTACAAAATGAAAAAGATACATTGGAAGAAATAAAATGACTCCATATAGAGTAGTCTGAGCAGTAACTACTAACAAAAAGTAAACACCAATAAAATGGCTCCATATCGATGCCCTTTACAATTTACTTGACACTAGTCTGAGAAGCTAGCCATGTAATATCCAGTTCTCCCATCTAATAAAATGGCAGGACATTCTTCAAACTTGATATAGCCTTGCCAGCCTCTTCATCACTTTAAGTCTGTTTGCCCAAGCAGTTCATAACCTTGCCAGCCTCTTCATCGTTAGACTTGAGAAGAAACCTTACATCTCTAAGATAATCGAGAACACCAGAAATCTGTCAATAAGACAATCACAATATACCAGTCATTTTCACAAAATAATAACTTTGTAATACTTTACTATGCTGAATAAACATTCAACAATACAATTTCAACCAATGATTTAAACATTATAGAACATGATATAAACTGACAATAAACCTGCAGATACATTCAACAATAATCAACATGATATAAAACTGACCATAAACCTAAAGTTTCATTCCACCAATGATTTAACAATACAATTTCAATCAAGGTTCAAAGTATCGGTATCAGAATCGATATCGGACCATTCCTATGAGTATCGGGATTGGCGGTATCGGCGGTTTCGTATCGGAGTATCGGAATTTTGGTATCGGAAAGCAAATAATTATCAATAAATTATTAATATTTTAGAAAATATATTTTATACATTTAGGCATAATTTTAATATTTTTAGTGTTGTTTTGTAGTAGTTTTGAAATAGAATGAAATAGTAGTTACCCTTACCGATTGATTTACATACGATAGTTAAGTTTTCTTCTTTTACATGCTTTTATAACCTTCCTATACTTTTAAACCCTTGCTGATTGGTCATTTTCGTTCAATTTTTTTTTTTTTGCTGAATTGACCGGAAAAGCGACCCCCAATGTCGGTATCGGTCAATATCGGTATCGGATCGGGACATGCCAAACCGTATCGATATCGGCTGTATCAGATCGGTATCGGCCGATACTGCGAACTATGATTTCAATATTCAACTTTACTGTGCAGAATAAACATTCAACAATAATCATATCTAGTTCAGACATGAAGAAAACTAGGATTGACAGTTTATAATTCAAGGAACACATTTCAACCAACAGGATCGGAGCTGGATACGAGAATGAGCAAAACCCACATCCCAAATTCAACCAGTGATTTAACATTATTGTTATCCAAAAGAAAACTAGCAAGTATTACGAAACATTATTCAAGCAAATCGGCTGACCATAAACCTGAAGATGCCAAACACATTGCACTTGTATACAATTTTCACAATCAAAATTCAGCCCTTTCCTTCTCTGAAAAAAAAAAAACTCGCATCAGATGCTAATGACAGAACTGGAAGTTGGTATACAATTTTCACAATCAAAATTCAACCCTTTCTGGCTTCATCATTACAAGTTAGCCTTGAAATTCCATACTAATGACAAAAAACTGGAAGTTGGTAACCATATCAAACAATACTAATGATAGAAAACTGGTGGTATCCTAAGCAAAATTTGCAACAATAATGAGGACATGAATTTTCAGTATGTAATAATCAAGACATACCTGCAATTTGAAGCAAGAGATAGTCCCAAATCCTGCAAAAAATGACCTAAATCCTGCAAATCTGTGTCTGAAAGTAGCATTTGTTCCATAACAGAAATTTATGTCTACGTGGCTCTTTGGTTTGCTAATATGTATTACTTTTAAACATTGAGAATATATGCATATAAATCATTGTTTTTAGCCCTTGCCTACAGCTCAATTACTTAAGTTTCTTATTGAACACATGTTGGTGATATAATATGTCAGTATCTAATAGCCATTGCCTACAGAGTACAGTCTTACAGCTCAATCAATTCAAAATAACAACACAATCACAGTAAAAAAAATTCTGACCAAACTAATATTTATTCAAAATAGTATTTAGTCCAAAGAGTAATTAATAAAAAAAAGTTTTAAAAAGATGCCTTAATTTGCCAGTGTTCAGTGTTGCAAGAGGTAACAAATATGCCTGCATATTCAAAGAAAAATAGAAAGTAAGAACTAGGAACTAAGTAAAATAAATAAAAATATAACTTAGATTTAAATAAATACTTACAAATGACTAATTCGGGGTTAGAGTTTCTCAAAGGCTCCAGAATCCCAGATCCAAAGAGAAAAAGAAAATACGAGGGTTAGGGTTTCCAGAGAGAAATAGAAGATACGAGGTTAAGGGTTTCTCACAGGCTCAAGAGAAACGTGGTTTCTCAAAGGCTCGGGAGTTTGGTGGTGGGGGGGGGGGGGGGGGGGGGGAAGAGAGAATTAGGGCTAGGGTTTTTCTCTTCTTTTCTTGCGAGCATGCGGCTGAAAATGAGAAATAGAAAGAGTCAAAGAGGAGAGAGAATATGAAATGGAAAATTTAGGATTTTTTGATATATATAAAGGTAAGGGTATTTGGATAATTTCACACACTAATTCGGGTTTCGGTTTTGGACCGAAACCGAAGTCCAAACTGAAACCTAAACCGATTAAGATTTTTTTCAAGCCGAACCTGACCCGAGTTGTTTGAAAACCGAACCGAAACCCTTATTCGGTTCGGTTTTCGGCCCAAAACCAAATAATGCTCAGCCCTACAGAAAGGTGTCAGCAAAATGGTCACTTTTATTTAATTGTATGCTTGTGTTGTTAAGATATAGCTCGATCTCATTTAGGGTGGGTTTGGTTGCAAGTGAAGTGAAGAGGTAAAAGTGTCACTTTCATATTGAACTTTTATCACTTTTGTCGTTTGATTACAAACAAGAGACTTGAATCTCACTTTTGGGTGTGACATAAAGTGGCTCTTGTCCCCTTCATAATTTGGATCTCACATCCTTTGTCTTGTCTCAAGCATGAACTAGGATGAAAGTGGATTAATAAATTTTGTATTCTCACTTTTCATTGGTGACAAGTGTACAAATTCACACTTTAAGACATACCACTTGCATACTATCAAACGTATAAAATTATCAAAATGACACTTTCAAGGATGCAAAAATTTGATAACCAAACAAGAACCTTAAAAAACTCACTTAAAAAGTGGAGTTCTATGAGGTCACTTTTTTCACTTTCACTCCACTTGCTTGCAACAAACACACCCTTAAAAATAATAAACCAAAACTTGTTATGACAGCTTGTTACTTATCTACTTTGGTTTATAAATAAAGATCTTAGTGAGTTTACTAATTTATGGAGCTCTACTTTAAAGGAAGCAAATATTAGTGAGTTCTCTAGATAATATAATTAACTTAATGTAATAATACATGTATATGACTCATTTACTGTTGGTTTTGCAGCCACTTCCAGAAACCGTCACGCTTGTAGAGGACATAGTCTTGGAGTACATCACTGATTTGGTAACTTTGGTTCATGAACTCTTTTGATTGCTTTTAACAATCTGAAATCATTAAACACAGGCATAGCTAAAAGGACTTTTTTTTTTTACCTTTGTGTTAATTTGGATCTGTACTACACCACAGTAACCACAGGACAGTATCAGATTGACAAACGTATCATTAGCATGATGAAATTGGAAAAGCACCCCCTTAACTACTCTATAACCATAAATATACATAGGCCACTAGCCAAACCAGTATTATATTCCAGTTACTTGTTTTGATGAATCATGGGCATGGACATATGATACGGGCATGATGACCACACTGGAGATCATAAGATCATAAGAAGTAAAACAGCAACAAAAGTGAAAACACATTCTTTAGCCCAAAAACTTCGGTTGGCTACATGAATCATTTTCTTCTATCTTGCTCCGTTGATGGCATTCTCTTCTCAAACATTAGCAAATGGCATACCTTTTTCGCACCTTCCATCCAAGTTTATTTTGTTCTCTCTCTAATATTTGAGCTTCTTTAACCAGTATCTCGTCAGTATTCTTAATTTGTGTATCCAGTGGTCTCCATTGCACACGTCGAAACTCTGAAACTATCTTCCCATCTTATCAACTGAGAACAACAACTTCCGAACTCTTGTCCATATTTTAGTTTGACACCCATCCATCTTAAAACTCTCCTTTCAAGACAATGCATCTTTCAGACATGTTTCAAAACTTCCCAACACTCGGACTCAATAGAACATCTCTGGCCCTCTAGCTATCTTATAGAGTTTTCCTTCACATTTCAAGGGTATCCTATGATCATAAAGCACCCCACTTCACTCGTACTTTAGTACTAGTGAAAACTATCCCTCTTGGTTCTCTTTTGGTGAACAATTTGAACTACTTCCTTGTTGTAATTGAGTGATTTTATTGATTGAGTCTCATAGGCTTTATATAGCCTTTACATGATAGAATATCCAATGGAATATCCTGTGGCATATTCTGGCATCCCAAATATGTCTTCATGATATTTCCATACTAAATATAACATATTCCCATACTAAATATACCAACACTCCCTCTCAAGATGGGCGAAAGATATTCACTAAGCCCATCTTGTCACATCCTCTGATCATGCTCACAGAGCTAAGTCCTTTGGTCAGTCCGTCTGCTACCTGATGCTTTGTTGGAACGTGGCCTAGCTCCAGTAGTCCACTAACCAACTTTTCTTTGATGAAGAACCTATCGATCTCGATGTGTTTGGTCATGTTATGCTGTACTGGATTGTTGGCAATACTAATAGTTGACTGGTTATCGCACCACAGGTTCATCTTGGCTCCTTGATCCAGCTTCAGCTCCACCAGCATATTCTTCAACCAAAGCAGCTCTGCAACTCCCAAGGCCATAGCTCTGTACTCCGCTTCAGCTGTCGATCTAGCTACCACTGATTGCTTCTTACTCCTCCAAGAGACCAAGTTGCCTCCTAAAAAGATGCAGTATCCCGAGGTAGATCTGTCATCAGCACAACTAGCCCAGTCAGAATCACAGTAGCCCTTGATGTCCATGTGATTATTCTTCCTGAACATCAGTCCATTTCCGGGGGCACCCTTCAAGTATCTAAGAATATGGTATATTGCATCCATATGACCCTTTCGAGGGTCATGTATGTAGCGGCTCACCACACTAACTGCAAAGCATATATCTGGACGTGTGTGGCTCAAATATATCAGCTTGCCCACCAATCTCTGATATCTATCCCGGTCAAATGGTTTTTCGGCTTCAGCATCCAGCTTGAACTTCTGGTCTATCGGTGTCGTAGCTGGTTTGCATCCTATCATCCCTGTTTCCATGAGCAGGTCTAGTGCGTACTTCCTCTGAGAAAGAAACAATTTCCTCTGTATCTCGAGCAATCTCAATCCCAAGGAAGTATCGAAGAGGGCCAAGATCCTTCACCTCGAACTCCTTGCCAAGCTTTCCCTTGAGTTGGGCGATCTCCTGCTCGTCATCGCCTGTGATAATCATATCATCCACATACACCGCAAGCATGGTGATGTGGCCTCCACTTCGTCTGAAGAACACAGTATGATCAACATTGATCTGCTGATATCCCATCCCTATCATTGCTCTCCTGAACCTGTCAAACCACGCTCGAGGAGACTGCTTCAGTCCATAGAGGGACTTCTTCAGCCTGCAGACCTTGCCTTCTGTCTGATTGGTGCCGAATCCTGGTGGTATCTCCATGTACACCTCCTCCACTAGATCCCCATGAAGAAATGCATTATTCACATCCAGTTGGTGTAGTTTCCATCCTCCATTGGCTGCCAGAGAGATCAATGTCCTGACATTATTCATCTTCGCCACCGGTGCAAAGGTCTCGTCATAGTCGATGTCGTATGTCTGACTGTATCCTTTTGCCACCAGTCGAGCTTTGTAGTGCTCAACCTGTCCATCTGGGTTCTGCTTCACAGTGAAAATTCACTTGCATCTGACTGCTCTCTTCCCTTCTGGCAGTCTCACCAGCTCCCAAGTTCGGTTCTTCTCCAGAACTCCCAACTCCTCATGCATTGCTGCTTTCCACTTTGGATCGTTCTTGGCTACCTGCCAATTGTTAGGTACAGTAACACTATCCAATGATGCAATAAAAGCTCCATGAGAAGAAGAGCTATGATCATATGAGACAATTTAGCAAGGTCCCAACCATATCTATCAGGAGATTTTTCCGTATTGCTGCGAGTGGACCTCCATACTAATGATGGTTGGGGAGGAGAAGGAAGGATATCACCTGAAGGGGAAGGTGGTGGTGTAGGTGTCTCAGGAGTCAAGACGGGCGCAGGCAAGGGACTTAGCACTGGCACTGTAGGAACTGGTCCTGCAAGTTGCTTCTCTTGCCTGCTGTAGGTAAATATTTTCCCCTGAGCTGTGGGCCTAACACCTCTTATTTCCTCTCCCTGTCCCTTTTCACCTTCCTGTACCCTATTTGTTCCTCCAAGCCATACTCCGAGATCAGTCGAAATGCTTCCCAACAACTCCCCCTCTCGTCTCATACTTGCAGTATCAGGCGAGATATTTGGGTTTCCCTCCTGACTGTAATATGGCTCATGTTCTCTGAAGTGAACATCCATACTTACAAATTTCCTTTTTTTCACTGGACTCCAGCATACGTAGCCCTTTTGAGTTCCCGAGTAGCCCACAAAGATACATTTGATTGCTCGAGGATCAAGCTTCCCTACCGACGGTCTGTTGTCCTTTACGAAGCATACACAACCAAACACCTTTAGTGGGAGCATCCCACTATTATTTCCCTGCAGCATCTCGCATGGAGACCTCCATCCCAACACCTTCGAAGGCATCATGTTGATCAGTTGAGCTGCTGTCAACACTGCATATCCCCATAGACTCTGTGGGACATTCATGTCTGTCATCATATTTCTCGCCACTTCCAGGAGGTGTTTGTTCTTCCTTTCTGCTACTCCGTTCTATGCTGGTGTATATGCACAGGTGGTCTGATGTCGTATCCCTTGGGCGGACAAGTATTCCGCAAGTGTCTTGTTGGTGTACTCCGTTCCATTGTCAGACCTCAGTACCTTCACCACTGTCTTGTACTGAGTCTGGACATGTTTGTGAAAGTCCCGAAAACAGGAGGGGACCTCTTATTTTTTTTTATCAAATACAGCCAAGTAGTATGAGAAAAACAATCTATGAAGGTAACAAAATATTTGTAACCATTCATAGGTGTAGTACAAGACTCCCAGACATCAGAGTGTACCACATCAAAAACGGACGAGCTCCTATGACCGCTACTCACATATGAACTCCTAGTAAGTTTGCCTAACTCACAAGTATCACAAATTAGTTTCTCTTTATTAACTTCTTCATAAATTGCAGGATATAATTTGCTTAAAATACCAAATGAAGAGTGTCTCAACCTCCTGTGGTGGAGTCGCAATGTATCTTCCGCACTCATCTTCTTCAGTCCTCTCATCCCTGCCTTTTCTGCCATAGATACTAATGCTGAATCCAGCCCTTCTCGATCCAGGTACCACAGTCCATTATGTCAAGTGCCAGTCCCAAGTCTTTGTCCATTTTTCTCTCCTGAAAGATCACCTTAGAAATATCAAAGCAGACTGTGCATTTTAATTGGAGGATTATAGAACTAATGGACAAAAGACTGACTGGAAAAGGAGCATGCAAAACATTGGATAATTTTACTGAACCTGTACAATCGACAATACCCTTACCGACCACTGGCTGGAAAGCACCATCAGCTGTTTGAATACTGTCCGCTGATGCTAGGTGAGTGTAGGAAGAAAACTCACTAGCATTCCCTGTCACGTGCTGAGACGCACCCAAATCGATAATCCAATCCGACGATCTGAGGGAACACATAGATGCAAGGACGAGCGAGTCGTCAGTGCCTTCCGCCGATGGATGAGCATACATGCTAGCGTTGTCTCTGGCGAAGAATGAGGTGGACGTTTCCCCGGTTTCACTCCTCCTGTCTCCATCGCTCGACGCTCTCTGCCTCCTCCTGAGTACTTCCAACATGTTCTGCAGTGCCTGATCCTCCTCAGTATAGGGACCGTCAGCTGTCTCCTCGCCTTCTGCTACCAGCCGGTTCGCACGACAACCTCCTCGACCGCCCTGTCGATCCCTACAACCACGGTCACATCCTCCAAACTGTCCATGTCTTTCGCCTGAATCTTCCTTGGGTGGTTTGGTGCAAGCATACCTCAGATGACCCACCTCCCCGCAGTTGAAGCACTGCCGGGGCTCTCCCCTAGGTCCTGACGGTACTTTTCATCCTGTCGAGCTCTCATTCGGCTGTCTTCTCTTCCTGGGTTCTCCTTTCCCGTCGTGACCAACTTAGGTAGGTAGTCGGTCTATCAAGCTTCAGATCGATGGAGGGAAGCTCCAACTTCGGCGACGTTCGTGCCGTGCTCTCACCAGCCGACATCTTCATCAACTTCATCAACGTCGCAACCTTTGCAGGATCCAGCTTCTTGATGATCTCCTCCATCGATGCTTCTCCTCTCCGATCACGTCACGTTCGCTCCACGACTCACGCTCGTCCTCGTCGTCCGATCCTAGATCCGAACTTGTCTCTCTCCCATCAGATCTCGGCCCTCGATGTCACATTTGGATTGCCCCCTCATTTCTGTGACGAACGGTGATGTCGGCGGTGGTGACGGTGATGACGGCGGTGGGGACGGCAGAGGTGGCGGTGATGTCGGCGGTGGTGACGGCAGCGGCGGTGGTGACGGTAGTGGTGGTGGTGTCGGTAGTGGTGGCGGTGTCGGTGGTGGTGGCGGCGGCGTTGATGACCGCTATGGTTAGGATTTTGGGGAGGGGGTGACGGCTAGGGTTTTTTGTGGCTTTGATACCATGTTGTAATTGAGTGATTTTATTGATTAAGTCTCATAGGCTTTATATAGCCTTTACATGATGGAATATCCTGTGGCATATTCTGGCATCCCAAATATGTCCTCAGGATATTTCCATACTAAATATAACATATTCCCATACTAAATATACCAACATTCCTCATTTCTTCTTGACTTTTTGTTGGTAAATCTACATTCCATGTACTCTGTTTTTTCATACTAATTATATTTTAGATTCCAAAGTTTCTTTTCATTCTCCGTATTTGTAGTTTAGAAGCTAACCCATCTCTAATCTCATCAACATGATATTATCAACAAACAACACACCTAATGGAACCTCATCCTAAATGTACCTATAAGTTTATATGTTCTAGTGTGCAGAGGTAAGGCCTTAGTGCCTAGCCATTGACCTAAGCTTATGGTGATGAAAAATGGAGATATCTCTCTTTTTTTCATCTTCAAATTCTACCATGGCACTGCTCTTCAAAATGTACAAGTATCAATGCTGGAGTTCAGCTGGTGACACCATTATTTTAAGTCGTATAGATGAAGGTTAAAGATGTTAATTATGATCTATAGGTGATATACTATTATTCTTCCATTCCCCTAAGTTAGGACATTTCTGAGTCACCCATGTTCATTTGGGCATCTTATATTCAGATATGGTATCGTTTTGCATGTTGTCAGGTGCATAAAGCGCAGGATATTGCATCAAAGAGGGGAAAGTTATTGACTGAGGACTTCCTATATCTAATTCGTAAGGTATAACATTCCGATCCTCTTGTAAATCTGTTTGATCTATTTTTGCTCAAATGGCTCATTTCCTGGTTATTCTGTTTAACATGATCTTCATGACTTCATTATGATAATGTAATATTCATGACATCTATGGACTCAACTGACAAGTACTCCATAACGTATAAGCTCTTGATAGTCCATGTTAGATGCTTATGTTTACACACCCATTTCTCCCTCATCTCTGTTGGGACACTGTGTTGTTATGTTGAGAAATCAGTTTGTTTCTCATATATAAAAACCTAATGGGAAAAGTGCCTGCTTCCTATAACTGCCGGATTACCAGAAACATATAAACAAACTTAAATGTTCTGAAGACTTGACTATATGTTCTCTGGTGATGGCACATCTTACTATTAGGAAGACAAAGGGACTGTACTGGTCACATATCTAAGCATCTGTTTGTTATATCCAATACATATTGGATTTAAATTATTTTGACAGTTATTGAAATGGGATCAGAAGGCGTCGAATGTATGCTTGTTGCTTGCATCATGGAGGATGCAGGTTAAGTCACGGAAATATCCTCTCCATATATATGTGGGTAAGGCTTTACATCTTGACCCTCTCCAGAACGTGCATAAGCGGGAGCCTTGTGGCACTTGGAAGCCCATTTTTTTTTATTCAATTGGGATGCAAAAAATGGTCATTATGTTGCTATTGGCAGTTATTCTGCTATATATAACTGTAATTTCTTCACGAGAATTTTGTGCATGGCCCTGTTTAGGACCTTCAAGTATGGAGGGATCTGATTTAGTACCAACAAAACTAACTTTATTAACTAGAAGTTGTGCACGTGTCTTTTGTATGTATTTTTTTTCACTTTTCAAATGTATACTTGTGTGACAAACCTATTTTGAAATAGTATAAAATATTTTGAAGTAAATTTATTTTGTGTTGTTAAACATTTATTGTAGTTGGAAGTTATTAGTGGTTAGTAATTATGTTAGTGGTGAGGTGTGTAATTTACATATTTTATTCCTAGTTAATTTAAGCATATTTTAATATATATAAGGTTGGAGGACACTTTTGGAACATGAAGTTCCACGGTGAAGCCTAGAAGTTTTCCTTTTATATACTAGCTGTGTGCATGCACGCATGCATGGAGGAATTAATACATACTTTATCACACCCAACATTAATTATAATTATGGAGCATTTTGCTAAGCAATAGGCAAAGCAAAACAATCAAGAGTACGCTTCTTGATACTTGCATCTGGGTTAGAGTGTTCCAAGAAGAGTAATTATTGATCACAAGGTTTTTTAGCTTTACCTTTCTGTAGCTAGGGTAATTGGGTTCGAACGATGCAAAATTTTAATTAGTAAACAATAGTTATGCAAGACTACTTGACAAGAGAAGCTGCCATGGTAAATTTAATGAACAATTTTAATTAGTATAGATAGGTAATGGCATATTTGGAAGAAAACCTTCCACAGTGAAGCTTGCACTTTTCGTATTATATAGTAGTATAGATAAGATTCCTATTACATATAAGATTAGATAACATAGAAATATAAAGGATTCTTTGTTTTTCTCATTACTTTACTGCAACAGAACTGACTGTAATAGACTCAACAGAAATAAGCATATGTCCTAGTTATGAATATGTAAGGATCATTCTGGTTGCTTCAAAATTGTATTTAAGAGAGCAAAATATTCTCAGAATGAAACTACATATGTTTTCTGAACTTAACACCTAAATGATCAATTTAGCACAAGAAAGATTTAAAGTGTTCTGCTCTTCGTGTTCTTCCAAATCATGCAGGACCTGCCCAAACTTCATAGATGCACTGAACTACTTTCCATGAATGAAGAGCTGAAACAGGCAAGAAAAGCTTTCGAAGTAGATGAGGAGAAGCTAGCAAGTGCAGACTGAAATCTGCATATTTTCTTCGTGCTATTGGTGCTGGCATAGACAAGGATAAGCTAGCAAGTGCAGACTGAAATCTACAGATTTTCTTTGTGCTATTGATGCTGGAAATTACCAAACATGAGCCTTTTCCTTTTTTTTTTTATTTTATTAATTTTTTTTAATTTGGACAATTTCTCGATTTGTGCGTGTCATCCTTGCGCAGGGGCCATGCTAATCTTCTCTGTATCGTTCCAATTTTATCGAATGTCCCCGAAGGGACAACTTGTGTGTAATTAATGTTGAGGAATGTCTCAGTTGTAGCAAATTGGAAGAGCATTGTAAACATTTTGAGTACAGCTACTATGAGTGAAGTTGGGTATGTCAACATTATAAAATTTCATTCCTACCTTCAGTTATGATTACAAATAATGGAATCATTTCCCTTATATTTATACAAACTATTAAATTAACCAAGAAGCTCCAACAGGTTACACATATAAACAAGAAAATGAAAAGGTATAAATGGAAAAGTCAGATTATTTTCCTACAATTTCATCCTTGTCATACACAGGTGACTCTTCCCATTCCCAGATTCACAATAAGTTCCCATTCCATGAAAACCCTTGATCGACCCTGTGTCTCCGAATGGGCATCAGTTTCCTACAGACTCAGAGATTTCTAAGAGTGTCCACTCTGTCAATGGCATCCAGAGCTTTAATTCTATCAATGTCGAAATCGACAAATCTGTCTGTCCTCGTTGAAGGAGGCTCCTCTTCCATGGTTTCACTGATTGGAGAATGACTAATACTCTTGCTCAGCTTGCTCTTTTTGTGCGACTTCGGCTTGCCTGTGTCGAACTCCTGACTTTTGCTTATGCCCGGCGTGTGCTTCAAGGAACTAACAACCTGTAACATCTCGTGTTCTTCTTGGGAGAGCAAGGCAGGCTGGCTCGTGTCATCTGCAGGCAAAGATACATTTGTGTTCTTCCCTGTGGGCGATGGCATAGGAGACTGAACAAGAGGCCGCATCCCTCCAGTGCTAGCCCTAGACAGGATAATGAGGTGGTGGAGCCACACGACCAAGTCTAGGATGTAGGCCTCGGTCTTCTCCTTGTCGGCATGGTATAGTGTCTCTATCCTTGTCAAGTTGGAGTGCGCAGATTCCTTTCCGTTGAGGTCTGTCCTGAAAGAAGAAAAAGAAAAAAAGTTTTGGCTTAGTATTCGCGTGTAAACTTGTGATCACATAGGTTACTGCAACACGTCGAGCTTAGTTAAGCATCTTGATTACAAACTATTACAAACAACTGTGTGTGACAAACAGATAAATGGAGACTGCAAGTAAATCTGCGGTGGTGGGTGGTGGGTGGTAAATACGCGAGCTGAGATCATCCTAGGATCGTATATATGTTCTTTTACGAGAAAATTGAGCATAAAATATAAAACTGACCCCGAGCTTGCCCACTCTCCAACCCAACCAAAGCCATGGTATGCTCTGACAAACAAAAACAAATAAGTTAAAAGAAAATAGGCATTTTTATAATAATAAAATAGAAAGCTTGAAGCAATTACTTGGTGGTGTTACTAGCGAAAGGAAGAAGCCATTGCAGAGTATTCTCAATTTCACTTCTGATCTGAGTGACAGTGAGCTGCATGTATACAGCAAATAAACAATGAGAATCATGTGATAAATCTGAGGGTTTTCATCAGAATATTTCCAATTGCGGAATCATTGATGTGTAAAGCAGTGCAGGAAGTTGAGTACCTCATCATTGACCTGAGAAGATTGCAACTTCGAATGCAGAGCAATTTTTATCCTTGGAGGCAACCCTTGGTACAATGCGTCCCTCATGTTTGAAGGCACAGAACTTGATCTAGATACCTAAATGTAATGAAATGCTTGTCAATGCCATGTGACCCTATGACACTAGATACCTAAATGTAATGAAATGATGCTTGTCAATGCCATGTGATTGTATTACACTAGATACCTAAATGTAATGAAATGCTTGTCAATGGCATGTGATTGTATGACATCTAAAGCCAAGGTTCGCAGTATCGGCCAGCACCAATACGTATCAGCCTAATGTCTAATCTGATACTGGTCTATATCGAAATTGGGGCTCTATTTCCCAATCAATTTAGTAAAGAAAAAAAAAACTAAAAAGAGAGGAGTATAGCAAAAAAGTAAAGTCGAAACATGGATATAATCGTGTGCCAAAAATCAACATGTTATGAAATATCTTATCGACAAACGATAGCCATTACAATTGGCTGAACTTGTATCCTATAAATTCACAACGTTCATAGATCTTGATAGTATTCCATTCAACTATCTTTTTTGGGTACTTTGTCTAAAAGCAAGTAAATAAACAACAATGTATGTTGTAGGTGAGTAATTAGTAAAGGGGAACCTCAATGCCACGAGGCTCCTGCTTATACATAATATTGTCTCTCATAGCATGAAGTACATTCAAGTTTTTTCAATAATCTCTGAATATATTTGTTTGGCTTCCAAAACCAAGATCTTCGAAACTCCAATCAAAAACTGCTGAAACTACTGAAACATGTACTTATAAGAAGTGTCTGAAACCTATTCACATACCAATATTGCGAACCTTGTCTAAAACCTGTGTATAGTGGTGGAAGTGAGGGGAGGGGTATATTCTTCTATTCATTTGTTGTAAGGAAAAACTTTAGTAACAAAGAACAGATCCAAATAAAGTTGGACAAGAAGGGTTTTGTACTTCGAAGGGATAGCACATAAATCTGTAAAAATGATCAGTATGGATCACCAAACTCAAACCGGAAGCATAATCGCTATGAACCATCCTATGATTGGTAGGACACAAATTTATACTGATCCATGCTAGGCGCATAGAAATACAATTACCAGTTCATTCCCTGAGCCCTCCACAGCAAATTTATCCAATTAGTTTTAGGATGAGTAGTTAAAATCCTTATTTTTCAGCATTTACCTCTAAAAGAAACTTATTTGCCATATGCTTTAAGTGTTCCCTTTTGGAGAATTACAAGAAAACAAATCAATTTGTATTCTATGCCAGGAAGACAACACGAGTACAAAAGTCTGGCAAAGGAACATACCCGATTAAAGAGCAAGCAGTCAAAGAGAATCCCAATCAAGTTTCACGTTGCAAAAAAACTCATGCCCAGGTTACTCATATCCATGGTTCTTATTCAGGAAAGAAGTCACAAGATATATAAGCTTGTAACACCCTACATCTGCATGCCCAGAGTACTCAACTCCATGGTTCTTATTCAGGAAACATGTTACTAGAAATCTTGTGAACACCCTATGTTTAACAAAATGGACGTCTTCCTAATTGCGTTACTACAATGTCCTCGCATCGAACATCAGACCACATAAATCTTAAAAAACGAATGGAAGAAAAGATGTGCTAGCAAAAGAAAATCATGTATATGTGAGAAGAGAGAGGAGAACTTACAAGATTATCAATCTGATTGACAACATTTGCATAGTGCAATGCAAGGCCAGCAGAACCTAAACTTTGATGGTTGTTGATAGATATTTTGACAGGTTTAACTCCATCTGCAATTAGATGTAAAATAATAAGTGAAAAGATGTAGACAGCACCATATACTAAAATCACAAGTCATTAATTTCATGGTAAATTGCACTTAAAGTCCCAGTACTTTCTATGCCCATTTATCCCAAGTGACTAATACCACCTCATCAATTAGATAAGCTACTTCCCTGTTCAATTTCATATTTAAGCCCATTTATGCCCCTGGATAGATATCTTATTTAAATACTCGAGATACTATTCAATCGAGTCCACAAAAAAATTATTTATAAAATCCTATATACCTATAATTTGTGCGCGTGACTAAACCATAAAAAGTTCCACCCTATGAATTTAACTTGAATCCTAACTCTAGCTTCAACCTTTTTCCATTTCACACCAACTGCAACTTCAATTTTTGTTGTATGTTCATTATTGTTCAATCATCTTAACAAAATGAATTAGCTGTGATGATTTAGGTAGTTGAAGAAAAATTAATCCAGATCTAAACAAAAGACAGTTGAACAAAATGGGGTTTTAGGAATAAACATTATGGAGTCGAGGTTTGAGGGTTTTCTGCCTATCACATTGATTTGATTATTTTGGTGTAGGATTATTGCTGGGATTAGGTTTAAGGTTGGCGGTTAGGCATAATATCATACTCTCCAAGAAATAATTTTGGAGATTGCAAATAACACCCTTGCATTATCTCTGGACAAAGAAAAAGAACTTAAGCTTCCTAGAAAGAAAGAAAAAAAGTAAGGGGAATTAAGTCGACAATGTTGTAAAGCAAGGGAGTTATAAATATCATAACTGAACAAGGTATTCTACAGAGACATTTTATAGACACATGGTTGCAGACACACGTATCCAGAACCTCCGTGGCTAAATCCTGTTTCAACTCCTGGTATACACTCATCCCCCTGGAACTGAGGCAGGTGGACTAGTATTGCCAAAGCCAATCTTCTCCCTGCCCGCCCATTAACCAAAAGAGTGCTTATGAAGGACGCTACAGATTTCAACTAATATGCTCACGAGAAATGAATTGAGAAAATATCTAATTCTGATTCGTCTCATAGTCTAAGATTAGTTTCACTGATTGGCTGCCAAGCTATTGGCAAGCCATCACCATTTAGGATAAAAAGACAACTGAGAAGATTCTGAGGAAGTAAAATTGGGGAAAACCCATGCTATCAAGATGACAAGAGATTGTTGACTACCTCTCACATCCCCGGTATCTTTAAGGAAGTCAAACTGATCAAGAAACTTACTGATTAATGACATTGGAATGGTAACATGAACAATACTTTGCTGGGTTTTAAGATCTCTATAACTTCATCTTATAGAGAGACTTCTGATATCAAGTACCCCGATCTTTTGATACAGCTAACACATAAAGTCTGATTCCAGCCCCTTAACTTCATAACATCTGTTTTCTTCTCTGAGGTTTTACCAATTACTGCCACCATCATCGGCATCAAAAAACAACTAGCAAGAATGAGATTCCCTCATTAATATATTAATCTTCTGATATCTCTACTGTTTTCTGATATCCAAATTCTTCTCTTTGAAAATGAGCAGAAGAACCACAACTTCATAAGGTCACTTTTTTTATTTTTTGGCATATCACTCAATCCTCCCTACCAAATGCTGCAAATAGGTTGAAGTATATCTAAACTAGGTTGAATTCGTAATATATCAAATCCAGCAAGAGTAGACAGATTTATATTCCCTTAAGAGCAGAGTAGCTCCACATTCCTCAAACTAACACAGTTGTAATTCATGCACTTGGCCAGCTAGAATGGGAGATCCATGAATCATACAGGTAGGCCTATAACCTTAGCACCCAAGGGTTGAGTTGACTGTTGGTTCATCCAATTTACAGCCACTACCAGACAAAACATGAGCAACCAATCTACAGAATATATATTATATTAAAACAATTTAAGAGAAGTATAACTGCAGCAATTTAAACCCTGACAAATTAAAGCAAGTGAGTTCACATCATATAAAACTTGTTGAAATTTGTAAAAGACGAATAATTCAAACCACAAGATACAAACAAAACTTATATTATTCAATAGCTACTAGCCTACTATTACTCAAAATACTACGGAACCTCTCTTTTGGTTATGTCTCATTTTCATGCTCTATCTACTCAAGACAAACCCATAACAAACCTTATATAAAACTCTAACCGACCTAATACTAGACCAACACCAACTTACTATCTATCGCAGCTTACATCCAACAACTTGGCAAACCGACTCTCTCACATATGTAAACCTACCATGACATCTAATAATATTAGGACTCTCATTAAATAATAACCAATTAAGATTCTAAATTAATTAGGATTTGGATTATATTTCCAACATCCTCCCTTCATTCAAATCCTTCATGGAACACATCTCACGAGTGATCTTTGTAACTTCACGAACACATCTTGCTTCAATTGTATTTGCTTCATTAGCTTGGTAAATACTTCTGCAGCTCTCTTACAGTAAAGTAGCTCGACTTCGCCTGAACTTGATACTCTCGCCATCTTCACCTCTTCAATTCTTTGCCGGGCCACTCAGATTTGTCCAAGCTCTTTCCTACAAAAAAAAAATTCATTCGAGACAGATATCTTGGATGCGCACGTCGATACAATCTTGAACTCATCTTCACCAGAATGATCAAAATCACGTTTAATTGCAACATACCCTCATAATCTTGATTTTCTATTCCAATTTCTTCCAACCGATTTGAGATAACCAACACCAACTCTCTTGATCTTTGAAACTCTTTTTCGATCTTGATTCTTGATAAGTTTTTCTTCAAGAACTCGACTTCTAGCTTGTTGGTTAATCATTTCACTAAATTTGGTAAAAGATTGTTTACCTCTTCTCGACAAAATTTTGCTCTATGGTAACTTTTTCCACGAGCCCGTTGATATGCAGTCCTTGGTGCTTTCTTTTATTTTTTATGAAATTTGAACCTTGAACTATTTCTTCATGACCACGTCTCTTCTTTGTATGCCCAAAACCACAACCTTGAGATATTCCATAAACTCGAACTTGAGAACTTTCACATCCTTGGCCACCGTATCGGCTACCCTTACATTGGCTTCCATCTTTGAAAATAGTAGGGCCTCTCATCCCTCTTAATTTCTTTCAGAAGATATCTCAACATGTTTTTTCTTCTTGATAACTCTCTTTACATCAGCTTGGAAGGATCCTATAATTTGTGACACTTTAGAAATATCTACCTTGCTATCTAATTCTTAACTTTTGGAGCGTTGATCATCAGACCCTTGTGATATGGTGGTTGTTTCTAAGTCCACAACAATTTTCACGATCAATTGTCAATGTCTACAACACAACCTCAACTTCTGCTTTTTCCGATATAATAGCAATATTTCTTCCCAAATCATGTCTCTTCGCAAATTATCTATGACTGAAGATCTTCATCTTCTACCTCTTTTCTTTCATGTTTCTTCCGTTCTTTCTTTCGTTGTCTTAATGCTTAAAATCTCCTAAACATATCTAGATCAACTCTTCGGTAGATAAATACACGAGTTTTTCTTTCCAACCTCTCCTACTACTTATTTCTAGGCTTTTCATAGCCTTTTTCAATGATCTCCAGCAAGTCCTTTGAGATCATGAGCTCCTTCATCTTGAAGTTCCAACTTTCATAATTATCTCCCATAAGTCGAGACTTTGTCAAGTGAATCCATGTATCATCCACCAATTCACAACAAGTATCCATTTTTTCCTATAGAACTTGATGTAACTCCAACAACAAAAACTTGGTTCGCACGCCAACATAAACGACTTCTACTTCTGACAAACACACCAACAACTAGTCGACAACCAGGATCTTCGACTCGAACAATGATCACGACGATGATGATCTCCTTAGGTCTATACCATGTTGAAATTTGTAAAGACGAATAATACGAACCGCAAGAAAGAAACAAACCTTATATTATTCAATAGCTACTACTACTCAAAATACTACATAACTTCTCTTTTGGTGTTGTCCCAGTTCATGCTCTATCTACTCAATAAAAACCCACAACCATCCTTCTATAATACTCGAACTGACCTACTACTAGACCAACACCAACTTAACTATTTATGGCAGCTTACAACCAACAACTTGGCAAACCGATTGTCTCACATATGTAAACAAACCACGACTCCTAATACAATTAGGAGTGTCATTAAATATTAACCAATTAAGATTCTAAATTAACTAGGAATTGGATTATATTTCCAACATAACTGACATGCACTTGCAACAGTGTTGTACAAAGCTTCTCATTTTAAAGAATTCCATTAAGAAAAGATGAGCACAGACTGGTAGCAACTCGATCATACTTAGCCGGGTAAAGGGGGAAGATGAGGGCCCTATACAAATACAAATACAAATACAAGTAAAGAGGTAGATGTTTTAAAGAAAGACATACCAGCACCCCCAAAGGCTTCCTGAATCTCTAGGTGTAAGAAGTGGACAATGTCTACAAGCATCTCCATGATCTGCAACAAAGGAATATTAGTTTGCTCCACCAAATAAGCTATTCTTATTGGTAGAAAGCTTCCATTAGCATGCAAGGCCTTTTAGCATCTAGGTCATAAAAAAGAATCTTCAGAAATATCAGGATGACATTGAGGAGAAATCTATGCGGTAACTGTGAAAGGTGACACTCAGGTGCATACTGCAGTGAACTATAGAGGTTTTATAAGTGATATTTGTATTGAATATATTATTTATTTTGATATGTAAATCGGTAAGATATTAACCTCATCTAAAATCTTGGACCACAGTGATTTTTTCTTCAAGCTGTCTACATGTTTCCTTTGGATCTTCAGCTCTTGCCTCAATATCTGAAGATTGTCCCCTACATGCCAACAAAAATGGATACATGGTTGAATATGGTTATATTACACTGCAATTCAACAAAGAAAATCATTTTTTTATAAAGCATGTCATAGATTAGAGTAGGGTACCGTAAAGTACACAACACACATGTCTACTCCAAAATATCTTAGTGGATGGAACTAAAAGAGGACAGTAAAAAATGTTGATGATTTAAGCCAGAGGTAAAACCACATGAACTAACTAGCGTTAAAAAGGGCAACACAAATAATTTGAAAGGTTTGAAATATATAGTTGTGGTCAGCATGACAAGGCTCACTAAGCTTAGGCAGGGTCGACTATCTTAAATAAAGGCCTGACTGCCAGTCCGTAACTCCTGTATGGTTCATGAAATAGGAATTTACATCCTAGAAGCACAAAAGATTTTCAAGCAGTTGATTCAATAGTCAATGGCAAGGAGAATATATTTCATATCTTCATTGTCAGCTTCATACGGTCAAGGTGCTCACCAGCTCATCATCCTTTGATGTCTGATCTACATTAGGCTAAAGCCCCTAATCTGGCTGAGATCTAAGAATGAGTTTCATGAGCTCCCTTGGTGTCCGTTAGTGTTACACAAAGAAGCATCACCTTATCATCTAGGTCTTTGTCCTGGGCATTCTGGTTTTGGAAGCCACTAACTGCAACAAAGTGATCCTTTCTCTTGTTTCAATAAGATTGTGTTGGATTTTGTTTGGATATGATGTTTGAGCCAAAGTTCAATTGTGGTCACTATTCCTCAGTTCGACTGTTTGGCCAAATTGTTCCCAAGTGGCAAAAGGATTGTGTGGTATCATTGAATTTAGCTCATATCGTCAAATGAAGCATGCTGCTACTACATGGTACCATTAACGTTCAAGATAACAGAGGTCTGTAAATAGTGGCAAGGGGGTAAGAGGGTTTGTTACCATATAGCATATACGGACAATATACCAGGATATTTCGGACGATATTAGCAATTTAAGCCAATAATATAATTCGTATATGATATGACGTCTGGTACAAAACAATCTTATATTTCAAAATTTTGCAAGTTCCAACATATAGCATCTAACAAAAGAAAAATAATATTGATGGACTTGGGAAATAAACTAGAGCTAGTAACCATGAACATATCTAATGTAAAGTTTAATATGTTGATCACGATATTGAAGATTTAATAGTTAATTTTATAAAACAAAATTCCTTCTTAATTACTATACTTCTCACAACATATATAGTAGAGACTTATAGACGGTACATAATTTAACAGTGGTTTCTTTTGTTCTGGTAAAACAAGTTCAAACAATCATAATTAAGTATTTATTGTCAAGTAGCCCATCTTTATACAGAAAACGCATATAGGACCTGCTAACTGACACAAATAAACTCTAGTTTCTCGCAACGGTAGGTACCCCTTATATTATAACAAGGGGATGACTGGAAAATGAAATACTAACAGTGTCATAAAAGGTTTGCAAGAGACAGATCCAAGAGCGATGCACCTCTTTGAGCAGCATTTGAGCTCTCTTCTTCCAGGTGTCTCCGCCGATAATCTTGCTCAAATCTATCCAAGGAATGCAATTCATGGTAGAGCTCCTATATAAGAAGGATTTTAGAATTAATGTTAAGCAATTTTTGCAGGAGACAAAAGTAGTAAGCAACTCCAGAACAAACAGAAAACGTCTATAAAAGTTAACATGAAATACCTACAATATTCTAACTAAATATGTAGAATCATTACTGATAGAGGGTGAGGCTTTCATGCAAAAAAGTCTCAAGTTCACATTGATAACATTCAAGCGATGAAAAAGATTATTATCATCATGATTCGTAACTTATCCAATCAAAATAGGCTGGCTGTGGAAGAGTAATAAAGTTTTAACAGCCAGTTGTCAACCTGGCATCAAACCTCTGAGTTGGTGCAGAAATCCTAGCAAAGGCATCTATGAGAAAGAGAGGGCCTTGCTATAAGTTATCAACAGCCCGTTGTCAGGTAAGAAGATCAACTGCGACCTTTTTCTGGTCATGTTATTTAAGCATATGCAACCAAGGATCAGCCTTCCCTTTCCCTAAGTAGGAAAAAGGTCTAGAAGAAATTTTATGTCGGGATCCTAGTCTTTTATGTGGTAAGACATGGATCAATTTCTTAATGCCAAAATTCTCTCACATATAATTTATAGGTAAATGAGCACTCACATGGAAGATTCAAGTTAATGTATCATTCAGTCTGCTGGGAGAGGTTGTACAACCTTAGAGAAGCCTTAGTTGCAGCATTACCTATAGCAGAAAGATTTGAAATAAAGAGGGCACTAGGAGCTAATAAAAAGGATTCTGACAAAGTTAATCATGAAGTAGATTTGTCAGCAGAAGTTAACTATGGATTTGGTCAGACTCTTCTGCCTCCTATTCCAGTGATGCTGAATCTGGGGTTGACTCCGCCTGAACCAGAGTTTGAACTTTGAAGTAATGCTGAAGACCTTTTTTGTGTGTGGTTGGCTGATGCCTCTTCTAGTCTTCTAATAGCCACAAGATTGATAATATTTTGGATTAATATTATCTTCTTCTCTTTTTTTGTAATATTTCTGAACTACGTTTCATATTTTATCTATATATATGGGACGGTAGATGGGTAGTCAGCTCAGCTCGTTAATTGAAAAGAGGAGGTAATATCCAATCTTTCATGTTCATTTGAATTCCATCAAAGGAGAGCACCATTAAACGAACAGAATTGAATATGAAAAGCGCGAACATGTTAAAGGTAACTTTTCTAATTTGTTTAAAACTTTAATCACAAATATTCACTCTATTCCCACAAGAACAGTCTCTATCCGTAGATGAACACATATCCGTGCAAGAGAAACTTCAGGTTATGTAATTAGTAAAGAGTACAAAAATTAAAAGAACTGAGCAGAATATCTTCCAGAAGAACTGATAGTAAGTAAATAAGTTGATTCAAAAGCAAAATATGATTAAACACCCATCAAACGAGAAACAACACTAAGATGAGATTCTTACTTAATAGTTAATACAATAACATCCAGAAAAGATAAGATTGGTAATATCACTAGAATAATAAATATCTAAGAAATGTCTCCCATTTCCTCAAATTATTTTGAGCAACTCTGGTTCCTTTAACATCATCTGCCATTATATGGTATAAAAACATATTAGTAGCACTTTAAGCACCATATCCATGAAGAACTTGTGTCAAAAACTAGATGTCAATATGAAATGCAAATTATGAAATCATATAGAAGCTCGACTAAACTACATATATTAAGCCACAATTATAATGTATAGATGTACTAATTTGAACTTGGGAACCCCACAACTCGAATATACAAAGAAACCCTAGTTCCAATCTAACAAAATTGAAGTACGTACAGCTGTATGCTGAACTAATGACATTAGTCGTTTCATCTCTTCAGTTGCTTCCTTTTTAAGCTGCTTTTGAGGTGTAGCATCAGATTCTAGTCTACATGATGAAGGAAAATCAAGAGATACTAGTCAATTTTTATGCTGTGAAAATAAATTTTCTAATGAATATGCAAAAATTGGCAATGTCTTTACTTGGCAAAGTAACGCTCCAGGTTGTGCCACTGGGGATCTTTACAACGATTACCAAACCGAACTACTTCTCCTGAAAATATTTTCAACTCTTCCCTGTTAAATTGTCAAAAGGAACAATGTTTTCTTAAGATGCACAGATAGAGCCTTCAAATAAAGA
>JANAVB010023836.1:0-62476 GCA_029216955.1 Iris pallida | reverse complement strand
GTTTGATTTTTCCTGCTACGGATTAATTTCAAGTACCTATATACACAATTTCCATGTTAGATTTTTAATAGTTGTGAAGCTTGTGTTATCTTTTTGGATAAGTTTACTTCATAATCTTTGTTTTATGTTTCATTTGAGCAAGTTTATTACACATCAGGTAGGAGTTCACGAAGTTTATCAAATATATGTTTCTGCTTCCTACTAAATCAAATATTTTGTTACAAAAATATACTTTGGTAAAACACAATATTTTGTTCAAATTTTTTTTTTAATCAAAATATACTTTGGCGTGTTTATCAAATAGCTTGTTGTATATATTTTGGTAAAAGACATTTTTCTGCAATTTTTTCAACTGACAATTTCAGAATTATTTTTGTTTAAATAGTACTTATCCCAACAAAATATTTGTTAGTTTTTTTTCTGAAAAAAAATAATTTTTTTTTTCATGATTGATGAAGAATTTAGATGCTAACATTTTTTTTGGTGATGATGGATTTGGAGCGTCCCGGCGAGCGCCACAGTGCCATCTGCGTCCCGACAAGCATTTTTTTTATGTTACTCAGTGAATTATTGTAACAGATGGGTAGTAAAAAAAATTGTATTTTTTTTCTCGCTATTTTTTTTGGCGTCGCTTCATTAGACGTCGAAAAAATAGTTGACATTTTTTTTGGTGCCGCTTGCTTAGGCACTAATTCTTTTGTGTGTTGTTGCCTACTTATGTTTTTTTAGCGTAATGGCGTAAAAATTGAAAAATTGTCTTGGCTACATAAACAAATTCTGGCACCGCCAAATTTGGGCCTCCTAAAGATAACTTTTTTGGTTAATAATTTTTCAAAGGCAACGCTCATTTTGAGCACGCACTAAATTGTCACCTATTTTGCACAGTTCGCAAATAGTGTGAATTTCTTGAAAAATCTTATTTATTCTTACATTTGACAAAAAATTTACGAAGTCTCTCCGAATAGGCTCACCTACTTGGGTATGATGTCAGAAAGAACTTGGGGCTTGGTTCTTAAGAGGTCCCCGGTGACCCTCCTCCCACATTTTTCCACCTGGTCATATTCACGTAGAGCTACTGAAAGGGGTTGACCGAATATTATTTTTGCTCAAATTGTATTTATAATTATGCATTTTTACAAGAAACTAATTGAACTCTCTATATCGGCCCGTCGATCGATATAAGAAAAAGTTTTAAAACAAAATTGTTTTTTCAAAACCGTTGGTTTTATTTATGATTGTTTGTTGTTGCTTATACAAACCAAATCCATATAAACCTGTCGTTTTTATGTTGACTGATCAAGATTTTTTCTCCTGTTGTAGAAAAATGTCGATCAAGATTGATTTTTCCATCCTTGAAGCCTCTGGCAAGAACTACTTGGACGCAAGACATCCAGAACCATCTAGATGCGCAGGGCCTCTTGGACGTCATCTATAACGAGAAAGAGCGTGAAGTGGAAGTCACTCGCTCAATGAACGCCAAAGCAATGATTCTATTCCGCAGGCATTTATCTGACGCCATGAAGTCGGAGTTCATTGAAATCTCCTCGCCGAAGACGCTATGGGACTCTCTGAAAGAGCGCTTCGACCACCAGAAGACCATATGGCTACCTGAAGCACGTCATGACTGGTTGAACCTGCGCTTCCAAGACTTCAAAAGTGTAACTGATTACAACAATGAAGTCTGCAGGATTCGATCACTTCTCCAATACTGCGGTGAGATATTAACCGACAGTAATCTATTGGAGAAACATACACCACATTTCTTTCAACTGACAACTTGCTCCAAAAGCAATACCGTCAGTCTAAGTTCACCAAGTTTTCCGAGCTCATCACCCAGCTTTTACTAGACGAGAAGAACAGTCTCATTTTAATGAGAAACAACAATTCTCGTCCTGCTGGAACAAAGGCAATTCCAATGTCTGATGCAAACGCTCTCCGTGGACCAAATCCACGGTGGAAACGAGACAAGGGCCAGTCGTCCCAGCCAAGGAACAGAGGCGAGTTTAAGTCTCGCCACCCAAAGCGAGGTTCTAATAAGAACCAAGGACCTTTGACTCCTAGGCAGTCTCATGGTAAGAACCAACGGGCCAGTCGTCCCAAAGCGAGAGTAGAAGGCCAAGCGCCTACTCTCTGCTACAAATGTGGTGCTTATGGTCATATGCAACGGACTTGCAGGGCGACCCCCCAAGAAGTTAATAACTATCATAAGGGGCGCCGGGCCGAAGCAAATCTGGTCATCGAGTGCGAAAATCTAAATCTTGAGACCCCCGATTTTGTAGCAGAAATGGAAGAATAAATCTCCATTTTCTATCTATGTTTGATTTAAGTTATGAAACTTTTGGTGGTTTGTATTTTCTGTTTTCTCGATAAATTAAAGTTCTATTTCGAGCACTTTCCTCAAACGTGTGACAAACTTTAATTTTCTTTACTTATAGGCATGGAACACGGGGCAGTAGATTGTCTGGTTGATAGTAGAACGACTCACACTATCTTGAGAGATAAATCATACTTTATCTCCTATACGCCTAAAGTAACCTCAGTGACAACTATTTCGGGACCCTCAACCCTTGTTCAAGGTTTTGGCAAAGTCCGTTTTTCGTTGTCCAATGGTACTCCCGTTGAAGTATCAGAGGCCTTATATTCTCCAAGGTCCAGTCGTACCTTACTGAGTTTTAAGGATATTCGAGAAAACGGATTTCATGTTGAAACTGCTCGAGAACATGGCTTCGAGTATCTTTTCATTACCTCCACTCAGTACGGCCAAAAGCGTATCTTGGAGAAGTTGAAATGTCTTTCAAGTGGTTTGTATCTCACTACGATACAACACATCGAGAGTAATCTCATCATTCGCCGAGCGCCAGTTGATGAGAGGACTTTTATGCTATGGCATGACCGGCTGGGTCATCCGGGTCAAAATACGATGCTTCGCACTATGAATGCATCACATGGGCATCCTCTTGGAGGAAAGAATTTCGTTATAAATCCGAAAAGCCTATGCCAAGCTTGCTCGATTGGGAAGACGAATCTCAAGCCACTCCATGTGAAACCTACGAGATTGGTTTCCCAATTCCTTGAGAGAATTCATGGAGATATTTGTGGACCAATTCAACCAACATGCGGACCATTTAAATACTTCATGGTTTTGGTTGATGCATCGACTAGATGGTCACACGTAGTGTTGTTGTCCACCCGAATGCAGCGTTTCCTAAACTCCTCGTCCAGATCATTAAGTTAAGGGCTCATCATTCGGATTATCCGATAAAGTCTATTAGACTTGATAATGCCGCGGAGTTTACATCGAAGACTTTCGATGATTATTGCATGACTTTGGGAATAAATCTTGAACACCCTGTTGCGTATGTTCATACCCAAATGGCCTAGCGGAAGCTTTATAAAGCGACTGCAAGTGATAGCGCGGACCTTGGTAATGCGCACCAAACTTCCACTATCTGCATGGGGCTATGCAATTTTGCACGCTGCAAATTTGGTCCGTCTGAGGCCCATGGCCACCCAACCACTTTCCGCGTACCAGCTGGTTACTGGATGTGAGCCTGACATCTCACATTTACGCGTGTTTGGGTGCCTAGTCAATGTTCCAATTGAGCCGATAAGGCGTTCAAAATTTGGACCTCAGAAGCGACGGAGAATATAGTCGGTTATAACTCCCCGTCCATCATTCGCTATTTAGAGCCCTTGACAGGCGATCTCTTTACCGCGAGACACGCGGATTGTGACTTTGATGAGGCAATCTTCCCGTCGTTAGGGGGAGAAATGCACGCTAACGTTGATGAGGACGACGTGAATTAGCGTGGCATGTGCCCGCTTTTGCTCATCATGATCCTCCCTCTGCACATAGTGATAAGGAAGTGCAGAGGATTCTAGGTCTGCAAGATATTGCAAATCAAATGCCAGATGCATTTAGCGACCTAGCAAAAGTCACGAGATCAATTATACCTGCTGCAAATGTGCCTGCAAGGATAGACGTCCCTGAGAGACGCCATGTTCCTGTGAAACATGTTGCTCCGGTCGAACCCGCCGAGCAAAGGACGCTGCCATCGGCGTCCAGTCCGCCGCTATTCCCAAGAAGAAGGGAAGACCGGTTGGTTCCAAAGATGTTCTGCCCCGGAAGCGGAGAAATCTTGTTAAAAACGTTTTGCCACATGAGATCATTAAGGATCACGGCGATGTATTAGAAGAGCGCGTTCCAGATGAAACGCCTATTCCTAATCATGCCGATAACCTCGAAATATCCGTCGAGTAAGCTAGCTTAGACGATATTTTGAAGCGAAACGAAACTGTCATCGATGATGTGTTCATATACTCAGTGGCCACTGACATTATGAACAATGATGACATGGAACCTCGTAGTGTTGTCGAGTGTCAACGACGAACGGACTGGTCAAAATGGAAACAAGCAATCCAGGCTGAACTAGACTCCTTAGCGAAAAAAGTGTGTTTGGACCTGTTGCTCCAACACCACCCAATGTTAAACCAGTTGGTCACAAATGGGTTTTCCTAAGGAAGCGTAATGAGAGAAATGAGATTGTGCGATACAAGGCTCGCCTTGTGGCGCAAGACTTCTCACAACGCCCTAGAATTGATTACGAGGAGACGTATTCTCCCGTAATGGACGTCATAACGTTCCGCTACTTAATCAGTTTAGTAGTTTCCGAAAACTGAATATGCAGCTCATGGATGTGGTCACAACCTATCTCTACGGGGATCTAGACACAGAGATATACATGAAAGTCCCTGAAGGACTAAAGATGCCTGAATCAAGTAGTTCCCGACCACGGAACGCATTCTCGATTAGACTGAGACGTTCGCTATATGGATTGAAACAATCCGGACGAATGTGGTATAATCGCCTAAGCGAATACTTGATCGGTTTGGGATACGTTAATAACGAACTTTGCCCATGCGTGTTCATAAAGAAATCCACTTCAGGATACGCAATCATCGCGGTCTATGTAGATGACATGAATCTCATAGGAACCGAAAAAGACTTGTCAGAAACTGCTGATATCCTGAAGAGGGAATTCGAGATGAAGGATCTTGGGAAGATACGGTTTTGCCTCGGCCTGCAGATCGAGCACCGTAAAGATGGAATTCTTGTCCATTAAGCGAACTACACCCAAAAGGTGTTGAGACGCTTTAGTCATTTTGACGTTAAGCCGTCCGCTACTCCCATGATCGTCTGCTCTCTAGACATTACTAAGGACCCATTCCGTCCAAAGGAGGACGACGAAGATATTGAGTCCTGAGTGCTCTTATCTGGGTGCAATAGGCGCTTTATTGTACTTGGCCCAATGTACTAGACCGGACATCTCGTTTGCTGTGAATTGTCTAGCTCGACACAGCACCGCGCCAACACGCCGCCATTGGAATGGCATAAAAGACATTTTCCGCTACCTTAAGGGTACTACGGACTTGGGTTTGTTCTATTCCTACGCGGTTTTGAGTGAGTCCAACGCTCTTGGCACTCGAAACAACGCGACCCTTGTTGGCTACGCCGATGCGGGATACTTATCTGATCCGCACAAGGGGCGTTCCCAATCTGGTTATGTCTTTACCATTGGGAACACAGCGATTTCTTGGAGGTCTCGCAAACAGACCTTAGTGGCTACTTCAACGAACCACTCTGAGCTACTCGCGCTTTATGAGGCGACTAGAGAGTGTGTATGGCTTCGAGCTGTTATTGGCCATATTCGAAGTACATGTGATCTTTCATATGACCCAGATGAACCTGTTGTCGTCTATGAGACAATACCGCTGTTATTGATCAAGCGAAACATGGTTACATAGGGGATGCTACCAAGCACATATCGTCCAAGTTGTTCTTTACACATGAACAACAAGCGCTTCAGAAGATTGAAGTGCAACATATTGGATCGGAGAATAACCGTGCAGACTTGTTCACCAAGTCACTGCCAAAACACTCGTTCCAGAAACATGTCAGAGCGATTGGACTTAGGAAGCTTTCAGAGCTAGCCTAAGTGAAATATGTTTCTCGCACCCTGTTGTGTGCATGTGAGGGGGAGCGCCCCAACGAGCGCCTCCAAACGCCCTGTTGTGCGTATATCCCCCACTCTGTCGAGTGCGAGTAAAAATGGAAGCATCCTGATGTATGCTTGTGTACTCTTTTTCCCTTCGACCAAAGTTTTTTTCCCACTGGGTTTTCTTTGGCAAGGTTTTTAACGAGACACAGTTCAAATCTCTTATTCACTAAGGATTATTATAATCAGGGGGAGTATCCAGTTGTATACTTTTAAACCATCGTGTACTCTTTTGTCCTTCGATCAGCGATTTTTTCCACTGGGTTTTCCCTGACAAGGTTTTGACGAGGCACCTTTGCAAATGGTTAAGTTTACCCCCATCACACTGACCTGTGTGTACTCTTTTGTCCTTCGACCAAAGTTTTTTTTCCACTGGGTTTTCTTTGGCAAGGTTTTAACGAGGCACAAGTAGGTGGTCATTTTTGAATCTGCAAGCTACAGACAGACAAAGAAGCTCAGAGGTGTTTACAAGCAGAGTTTGTGAAGAGCCAAGGAGGAGTGTTGTAAATCATCTCATCATGGTGAATCATGGTGACTCTTCATTTTGTAACTCATGACTCTTCACTTTGTTACTCCTAAGTGACCTTTCATTATGTAACTCCCAACCTCTCTCTTCCTATATAAAGAGAGGTTGGGATAGCTTGTAGAGATAATTGAGACACATATATTGATATACATGTGAAGTTGAGCTAATTGTCCACAACAGTTGTTACTTTTTTATGCGTGTTATAGATATTTTCGGTTTCGGGATCGTCGATCATGTGCTGAACGGGAAGGATTGCTTGGCCGTAATGGCCAACGGCAGCGGGAAATTCTTTATGGTAAATTAAATTCCTCATAACCACAATTCTTGATCTCAGTCTAATGTAAAACCCTAGCTTGTCATTCTTAATCAACAAATGCCAAGGGAAAAAACGTCGTTCCGATAGTTTTATGCATGGATTTGTTATGCTCAGAGCGGCTCGAGATAAGCAAAAAATTGGGTACGACGGTCGGCCGTCGCAGCAACTGCTTTGATCCGACGGTACGACTGCTATGAAACAGGTTGGAAAGCATTGAACTGTTCGAATGACTCTATGCATATAGTCAGTGTGGAATGAGAAATAATAGTTATGTTGACTAATCAGTGATAATGTACAAATGATAATTTGCAAAGGCTTGAACTGAATTTTCTCTAGATCAAGTCGCACGATAGAAATATATGATTAATAAGTTGGATTATTGGTGAAGGATTTGGGTGAATTTTCTTTAGACACAGATATATATGTAAAAGGTTGTATGTGCATCTATTAGTTGGTGATGAAAAAAAGTAATACGGGTTCTTCTTATTGATTTACTGTCATGCCTAATGTATATACATAGATGCCTTTTTTCCCCCCTCATGCTGTTGTTCCCAACTGAATCTCCAACCATTTCTCTGATTAAGGTAGAGTACGAATATTAAGGATTGCCTTATATGGGTATATGGAATGCGGGTGTAAATGTATATGCATATATAGAGAGAATAAAGGTTATGACACGACCCCTTATCTAAGCTATGCCAAAATTTGCTTCTGCCAATTACAAATAATTGTTTATAGTATTTAGTGTCTTTAACCTTATGATATTATTAACATTTATAATACAATCCAACCTTGTAATATTTAGATTATAAAGAGTCCGTAGAAGAGGAAAGATGATGGGAGTGTAATTGCTTCACTTTTTGGCATAATGTGTTGTAGAAATGAATGCAATTCTTTACAGCAAACCAAAAGGCAGGTAAGGAGGGTGTTCCTTCCTTGCACGAGCTTAAATTGCAGAACCAAAGGGAAGTCTACCTACGCATCAACTGGTTGACTCCATATGCTGATAGCTATCTTTGTTAGGTAATTTAGGAATTTTAATCATCAATTGGTTGACGTCAGGTTGAGGGCTGGTCATAAAAGCTTATCAATTCTCTTATAGAATATAGAATTCTTATGCTCCATAATCAACCCCATTCTGGGAGAAGTCTTGGATGATGATGATGATGATGATACATTCAGTATTTACTCATTTGTTGTATGTTGGCTATTGTTTTAGGTATTCATTGTTAATTCTCAAGAAATTATTAGGATATTACAGCTACATTCAAGGATATAACAGCTCCATTCAGACCACTTCCCACACTTGGACCTTGTCTATGTTGTCCAGTTAATCACATTATTGATTGGCTTCAGAAAGATAATTTAATTCCTTTATTATTAGTACAGGATGAAGATCCTTTAACTGGCACACTTGAGAAGGATCTTAATCTTCACATAAATCATCAGTCATAAATCCTTTAGCTTTATAGAATCATGATAGATTTAAATGTTTGATTCCTCCCATTTTAATCATCTTGATTTTTTTTATTGCCTTCCCTTGGAGAACCTGGGTCTTACTGATAATTTCTTACAAGTTGCAGTTATCTGATACCTCCACTGGTTAAAGGAAAGTGATATTGTCATAAGCTGTCTCTCTACTCTCCCTGATGCAAGACCAAGTATGTATTTTTGGCTCTATATCGTTCTCGTTGTTAAATTATAAGTCGTACCTGTAACTTGATGCCATTAACCTATCCCTAGGTTAGGAATCCAAAACAAGGTGACGAGTATCTTGGAAGTACTCAAACTGATAAAACAGCCTACTCTGAAGCTGAGAATGGTAAATTTGATTTATTGTACATGACCCCGAGAAAGCTTGCTCAGTGCCTCCCAAGGTGAAAAGTTAATTCTTTTGTACTGTTTAGTTAGAGGAATTCTGCATGTTTTATAATCTCTATGGGATAGTTATTGTTTTTATATTCTGGAGTAGTGTCTTATGTTAGACCTATACTGAACTTTTAAGGGCTCCAGAAGCATAACTCAAATGTTTTATTGCTGTATCTGTGTCTGAGATAATGTACATTGTGCAGAAATCAAAATCAACTTGGAGTGAAAAAGTTACTGTAAGCCACAGACTTTGATGTTTGTCCTTTTATAGTAGTGTAAAGATTTTGGCAGAAGGTTGGTTATATCAAATAAGGTACTGCAGAATTTATATTGTAATGAACATGATGATCTCATGAGCATATGTTTTAGAGTGCTTTAACAAGTTTGGATATTTGGATGCTATGCTACCATGTTAGGATCCAGAAAGTAGTAGGTATCGAAGATGGTGCAAGAGTAGGGATGGTGGCTAACCCTAATTTGGCGGTGTAGAAGGTAGTTCTTATTTCTTGTATGGCCTAGAGCTTCTCTAGTTTTTCTCTTAGTTTTAGTCCCACATGGAAAAAGCACAAGGGGAGCACACCCTTGCCTATAAATATGTACTCTCCATCACATTAATGAATCAAGTCCATTAAGTTGAGCCAACTTCTCAACATGGTTTGATAGCAAGTTTCCTTCTTTTTGGGATAATTTTTCTACCAACCCCCGATCTTTTTGCCCCTTCTTCAAAAAAATAAATATATATACAAGTTATTTCTTTGTTATTATGTCATTTTAGTGTTTAGTTTCTATGTATTTGGTTGCTTTTATGATGATGAAGTCAGCTTGGGCTTTCAGAGATGTTTGTGAGCTTGTGTTTTGGATGTTGTTTCGATTGTGATTGTGTCGGTGAGGTTTTTTGTTGGCACTTTGGTGATATGCGAGGTCTTGAATATTGTTATTTCGTGATTCTTCTTCGGCGTTGGTGATTCTTTTTCGTCTTCTTGTCCTTCTGGCAACTACTCCAGGATCTTCTTCTATATGGGGGCGTCTTCTTCTGCTATGACGCCCTACTATGAGCCTCGGGGCGAGCTTCTTCTTACTACTATCACTTAGAGGGCATAAGAATTACTTGGAGCGGGCTCATTCTATTCACCGTGTGTAGTGCCCCAAAATTCATGATACGTATTTTATACGTGTTTGTATTTCTGACCCGTATTTCTCATTTTCTTTGATTAGTTAGTTATGGTTTATTTCATATTTAGCATTGTGGTTTAATTGTCATTTATCGTTCATGGATTAATTCTGATTAATGGAGCTTGGTTTATTGAGTATTTCATGGTTCGTCATAGCATTGCATTGGCTTGGTTTGGTTCGGTTTAGTGGGTTTGGCTTGGTTGGGTTTTATGTGAACCAAACCACTCCCACCTACCACCATCCCCATTATTTAACCCTTTCTCCTTCTCTCTTCATTAATATCTTCTTCTTCCCCACCATTAATTCTTCTTCACCTACCAGAAGAGGGAGAGAGAGGTCTAGGCAAGTGCAACTTGCTTCATGGAGGAACTCCAATTTTATTACTTCATTCTCTTCCTTACATTATTTTAACTTACTTTAGTACTTGACATTTTCACTTTCCCTGGCTAGATTCTTGTAGATCTACAATTATATTATTTTCGGAATTCTTGGGTTTTGATCTAATTAATCTTGTTATTACTAAGTTTTGATGGTTCCATGTTGTTGAGAATTTTATTCTGCCCCATTTTGACCTATAGAAGTTCGGATTTGGGCTCCGGATGATGGAGTTATGGAACTTGGGAGCTTGGCTTTCATGGTGTTCTTCTTCTCGGAAATTTGGAGGAGAAGAACAGTGCTGACTTGACCGCATGAATATTTCATGCGACAAGTGATACCCTAGCCGCATGAGAATTTTCCTGGCGCATGATTGACCGGCCGCATATTTACCAACTCGTTCTGAGCCGCATAGGCTTGAGCAGTACCCCAGTCACAGCTGGCCGCATGAGAACTTCTTCCCCCCAGCCGCATAAGACTCTGCTTCTCTTGAGCCGCATAGGCCTTGCTCCCCGCTGGCCGCATGAGAACTTCTTCCCCCGAGCCGCATGTGTGCCCGCTCGTTCGAGCCGTATGAATATCCTTGACCCAGCCGCATGAGTCCTATCCTCCGCTAGCCGCATAAGTATCCCCCCCCCCCCCCCCCCCCGAGCCGCATATTTCCTGCCTTCCTCCTCAGCCGCATGACTGACTGGATCTCCGAGCCGCATATGACTAATACCCCACTCTTCCCGCTAGCCGCATATGCCTCCTTCTCCTCAGCCGCATGAACTTTGGACCCTCAGCCGCATGAGCTGCTGCCGCATGGATTCTCTTCTTGGCCGCATGCGCCTGACCCCATTTGAGCCGCATTGGCTGTCCTCTATTCAGCCGCATGAGATCATTTCTGGCCGCATATGCCTTAGCCGCATGGGTCTTCTATAGTCCTGAATATTGATATTTTATTAGATATTTTACGTCCACTTTATATCCTTACGCCTTTTTGCCATGAACTTGATAATCACGAATTTACTTAATATGTTTAGAAATGATAATTGAACATGACATGATAGTGGCCGGTCGTGGTGCACTCCTGACATGATAACTTGACCTGATAACTTGACCTGCTACACATGACACGACAGTGTCCCGTAGTGGTGCACTCCTGATAAGCACCATGACAATGCTTGATAGTGGCGCACTCTTGATAAGTAATAACGATAATGATAGTGGCCCGTCGTGGTGCACTCTTGACAAATTGATTCATTGGCCTGGACACCGTGGTTGTTGCATTGATTGTGCTTGTATAAACTACGAGTCCTGTTATGTCTTGCATCATGTCTAGGGCATGATCCCTGAGTACCACGGTCAGGGATCCATACTGAATCTGGCTAGGTTAATGACTAGATTGATCAATTAGTTCATAGAGAATTTTCTAGTTACCTGTTGCCCCTTTGGTCCCGGCCCTATATATGTATATACATGAGATTTGTTGCTATCCGTCGAGATGAGCGCACTTCCAGCCCGCCGTCGAGTGTGGTACCTTAGGACACATGTATCTTACTACAGTGTGTCTGCTATATCCTGCTATCTTTTCCTTTTCTTGCTGGGATCACTCAGGTAGTAACAAACAGGTAACCGGACTTGGAATTCTCATTGCATCTTGCTAGTAACTAGGCCTGTGATAACCCTAGTTAGTTAAAGTAGCAAGCCGTACTTATTGCTTGGCCGTGATTGTTGGATGGGGTTCAATCTGTCTAGTCCTGTCTTGATCCTATACAAGATTGTTACATGTCTTGATTTCTTATAATTACCTTGCCGATAAATGGTGGGAGAAGCCAAGTTCCGTTCAGACGAAGGATTACAATCCCGGTCCTTGTTTGGTTTACGGGTTGTAACTTGGTTATCTGAATAGTCCCATGGTTATCTCATCGTATATCATCCTGTCATGCTCTTCCATATGTCCTGTCTGTACAAGATTGTCTCTTATATTTACCTGTCATACTTTTTCTTAAATTACTGTCTCTTATTATGTAATTATATTATTGTGCTAATTTGCTGGTTTTAGTTCCTAAGTGAAGCCTCCTTTGTGGCACTTGCTCTTTCTGGGGTCTGATCCAGCTGGTTTTGTATGGCCAGATACCGGAGCAGCAGCAAAGGATCTACCTGCTTTCCAGCCCGATGGTGACCGCCAGGCGTAACCAGGGCAACGAGTGGGTTTCTTTTGTTCTCCCACTTTATTGTACATTATTCTTTTGAGGCATTTAGCCGACGAGCACTTGTTAGCTCGATGCACTTTACCTTCTGTCTGCCTACGGGCTGAATATGATTGGCAACTCGAGATTGATCATGTATGACTTAACTCTTGCTAGTCCTCACATTTTGTACGACTAGCTTCATGATCATCTGGATATGTAATGTTTGAGACGCCTTACAAGTGTATATTTGGTGGTCTGATATCTTGTAACATTTACTTACTTGTTTATGATTGAGACACTAGGCTTGTTATTGATCATAGGAGACTGATGGCTTGTAGATAAACCCTCATATTTTTAGACAGCCGTGACCGTATAGTGGAGTGGATCCCATTTCATTATACGTAGCTGGCTATATCTGCCCCCGCTCTCCAGTATTCTGGTTCTGGGACGTGACACCGTGCCCTTGGGACTAAGGACTTATTCTACCACTTGATTAAGCATCCTTCGACTGACCCTTTTGAGACTTGGTTACGAGATGATGATTGAGTTCAATTTTGGATGCTTAACCTCTACGGACTTCTTGTTACCATACCGTGATATACAAGTTTATTTCTAAGGAGATGTGATAGGAGCTCAAATCTATATACTCTTTTGAGGACAATTTTCAGCGTTTATATGATATATTCCGGGAGTTCAACTCCGTAGAGATCGTGGATGGTGATATGATTTCTTTTCTGGCTCGCTACAACGCCGTCTTTAAGGAGTGACTTCATCACCATCCGTATTTCTACGGATGTCTCTGTTTAACAATCGAAGCGCGAGGTTCTAGTTATCATTATGCTCTTGGCCCGTGTTCCGTAACATCTTCATGGTGTGCATGCTAATATTTTACCACTCCCCTCTTACTAGTGTATTCTTGTCCGTGGTATGAGTTACTCCCCCGAACGTTGTGGCTTCTCCGGCTACCTCTCCTACTCTACTGTAGACTCCTATGTTTTGTCGGCATGTTTATGGTCGTGGAGGGCTCGTACTAGATTTTCTCGAGGAGGGGCGAGAGGGACGTAGTCGTGGTCGGTTTTTTTTGCATTTGCTCTTATTGTGGTCACGCGAACCATATCGAGGCCGCATGCTATAGGAAGTATGGATACCCTTAGATGCATCAACAGTCTTCTGCATCACAACCATCTACTCCATGTTCATTATCTGCACCAGTTGTTGATGCTCTGTCTACTTATTCTCCTATACTCGACTTATGATGGGCTGCAAAGTTTACGAGATGAGCTCCATAGTCTATGTGGTTTTATCACTTAGTCTTCTTGTCTATTTCCTCTGCTTTGATTGAAGGTATATCATGCATTACTTATTGTTATTCTTGGACTGTTGGTTCTGGTGCTACGAATCATATTACTCCTCAGCCAATCATGTGTGCAGATGGTACTATTCTAACTTCTATGTTCATTATGGTAGCTAATAGGGAGAATACCTCAGTTTGTGGATTTCGAGTAGTGTCTCTCGCCCCTACTCTTCAGCTTCATTCTGTGCATAATGTTTTTGTGTCACATTTTAATCTTCTTTTAGTTCTCTTAATCGAGGTCATAATTGTTCCATAACTCGTTCCTCTTCTTCTTTTATGATTCATGATGTCCACACGTAGGCAATTATTGGTAGGGGATAGGAAGCTAATGACTTACACCTTCTTGACATTCCACCACCTATCATGGTGACCATCTTTTCTGTTGTTTGTCATCGACATTTAGGGCATCCTCCATTACCTATGCTACGAAAAGCGCCCCCAGACTCTCTTTCTGAGCTTTCTTGTGAAGCATGTATTTTCGGGAAGCAACATCTCTCTATCTTTTCTCTAGAAGTGATGCATTTCTTTAGAGAATTCCGATAGTTGGTGTTTGCTCTTAGTTTTAGTTCCTCGTCAGAAAAACATAAGGAGAGCACACATTTGCCTATACATGTGTACTCTCCATCACACTAATGAATCAAGTTCATCAAATTGAGCCAACTTCTCAACAGGTGGTAAGAAAAAGATTTGGAGAATAACCAGCGTACTCTTCATAGAAGAGTTTCTCATTATTTATTTAACTCAAAATACAACTATGTAAAGACTTCAATAAGTCATGAATACAGATATACTCGTAAACTCAACATGTGGACTCAATATGGAACTTTGGACTCCTACTCAACCTATATGTACAGACCAAATCTTTGATTAAATCTAGTAGACCCATATAACCTACTAACCCTAAAATAGACCCAAATTGTATTATATTTTTCAACAATCCCCTTCAAGTTGAACACATCAAAACTATATGCAACATGGAATACAGAAGGAAAATTGAGTGGCAAGTGCCATTTCGGTCAATATTATTGCAGGGGAGGAGGCCAACTTGGCATCAAAGAAAGTGATTACTTTGACGACGAGGGAGGTAGCCACTCTGATGGAGAGAGAGATGGCCAACTAGCAGCATGACTGAGAATGAACGACCGGATTGGCTGTGAGAGAGTTGTAGAGGCAACTAGCTTAGCTGGTGATTGAGTAGGCCAGCTTGATGGCGATGGCGAGGCAGACGATCGACATAGTGACATGCCAACATTATGGCGAGAGAGGCGACCAACATGACAAAAAGAGGCGGCTTGGGCCGAAGTTGGAAGTGGCTGACGCTACACATGGCCTGGACCAGAGATTGTGGTATCTGGTACTAGAGGCATCTTGGTTAATAGTTGGAGGTTGGTACTGGAGGCATCTTGGGCCGGAGTTGGAGGTTGGTGCTGGAGGTGGTAGCGAACTGTTAAAGTTGGAGGTGACCGTGTTGTAGGCCTTCTTGGAAGGAGTTATAGAGTTGAGCAATCTTTTTTTAGCTGTATTAAACTTTCCCCCCTCTTTTTTCATCTCTTTCTATAGTCTTTTTTTTTCTTCTTTGTCCACCTCTTGCTTACTCGTCAGAGAAGAACCGTATCGACAACACCACAAAAGAAGAAACTTCCAAAGTGGGTAACTTCTCGTCCTCTCCTTCAAGGATCATTGATCTTGCTCTGACATCATGTTGTGATACCATGTTGAGATTCAGATGCTCTGATTCCTTGTTGAGATTCAGAAGAAATTTAGTACAGGATATGGAGGAAGAGAAACTGATTTTGGCTAATTAATTTGGTGGAGAGAAGATGTTTTTGGAATTAACCAGCGTACTCTCTGTGGGAGAGTTTCTTTTTTTTTATAATAACTCAATACAAATATGGATTGATTCTAATAAGTCATGGATACAATATACAATAATAGATTAAATGTGGAAAGTATACTCTTGATTCAGCTTATAAATATGAATCGGATCTTTAACTAAATCTAGTAGAGATCCAAATACCTACCAGTTTTAAAATAGACCCAAATCATACTATTCTTGTACAACAAGAAAAACAATTTTTATGCTACTCAGAAAGTATGTAAGTTCAGATGGAACAGAAATAAGAGGAAGTTTTTTTTCTTGGAAAATAGTATCGAGATTGTGCGAACAACCACGCGTGTACTGAGAACAAACTTCCTTAAATAATAGTTTCTAAACTACAAGCAAAACACTCGAACTCGAACCCACTAATATGTACTTTAACCTCTCTCTCTCTCTCTCTCTCTCTCTCTCTCTCTCTCTCTCTCTTCTCGATTGTAGCCCGCCACTCTATCCTTTGCACAGTAGCCCTTCAAGTAAGGATGCAATAGCTAATATAATTCGTGAACTTTTAGTGTTATTTAATTGGATAATTTTGTATTGGCATTGTCATTCCTTCACTCTTTGGTGTAAACACAATTTCCTATAGCAAATTGTATCAACTTCTCTCTTCGTCTTGATTGTTTATAGTCTAGGAGAACTTTGAGGGTGCTTCTTGGTTGCATGAACTTAGTAGTCCACTTATCTGCCAATTGGCCATCTAGGCTTTATGTCATGGCCATCTTATGTTCATAGCTATCTTGGCTAGTAATTTGACACCAAAATAGAGGGTAACGTCAGATTGGTAGCCGATCATACAAATTTCAAATCTTGTATGGAGGTTTCTTATGCTCCATAGCTGCCGACCCCATTCTAATGAGAAAATGCTTGGATGATAATGATGATGATAATTGGATAGTTTTGTAGGAGTTCATCTTTCTATAGTAATTTCTTTAGATAACAACTATTATAAGGTTGTAATCCAATGCCATCAGGATGGAGACACTTTGAGTCCTACCCAACAATCTCTGCCTCAACTTAAAATGTATCCATAAGAGCATTCATTTGACAACCATAGATGTTTATGGCGAATTGACAATCAGAGTCGCAACAGAACAACTGTGAAGCAACTCCTCCTTGGGAATCAATCTCCTCTTGTATGTGTACAACATAAGTTCAATTTTCCTGCGAGAACTGAGGTATATATGTTTATATTATCCAGCATATTTATATGCTAGTTCATTGCCTTATTACTGTTAGTTAAAATTGTGTTCTTGGAGGCAGCTGATTACACTTGCAGTACTATGCTTCTATTTTGCATTTTTATTATTTTCACAATTGTGCATTTTCCTTGAGTTGGGCTTGGGCACTCTACTAGTTTAGTTAAATTGCACCTTTAGGAAGATGAATGCTCATTTTGGCAGTTGATAAATTAAGTCCTTGGGAAATAAACGAGTCTCTCTACGCAGCATTTCAGAGTGTTCTCCCAAGTCATTCTCTCCTTGCAGCTATGAATTAAACTTTTCATCCTTCACAAACATTATATTTTCATTTATTTTGCGAGCATCTGTCATGAAATAATAACTGTGAACTTATGATGTGTGCATCTGTCATGAAATAATTGTGTACTATTAGCTGTATACTTATACTTGCTTTTATTGGTATATGTTGAACAAAATGCCACCAAACAGTATTCTTAAATCTTTTCTTGGCATCATATTTAATTGTTAATTGTGTGCATTTTTTCTAGGACACACAAAACCAAGCTGGAATTACATATGAAGGTGGCCTGGTGCCTCTGCTAAGACTTCTTGATTCCAAAAATGGATCTCTTCAGCACAATGCAGCATTTTCTCTATATGGCATTGCTGATAGTGATGTATATTTATAACCGATTAAACTTCTTTTTTCAAGCAACAGAGATATTATTGGATGCTATTTTTTTTTCCTTCTATTTTGTATGCTTATAGTTGGCTGGAGATGACCTTTTTTTTCATGTAGGATAATCTCTGATTTTGTCAAGGTGGGAGGTGTTCAGAAGTTACAAGATGGATAATTCATTGTCCAGGTACTTTCTGTTGGAAGTATTCCTATTTATCTTGTGGTTGCATTTGAAGTTCGTTTTATGTTTTATTGAGCTGATTTTTAAATGTACAGGCAACAAAGGACTGTGTCTAAGACATTGAAACGATTGGAGGAAAAGATTCATGGACGAGTGAGCTTTTTATGTGCTGCAACTTTACCATTTGAACTACCCTCATGTTACTTTTTCTCATTAGAGGCATGTTTTACTTTTTCTTGTTCCAGGTCTTGAAGCACTTGCTTTATTTGATGCGAGTAGCAGACGAGGCTGTTCAAAGATGTGTTGCTTTAGCACTTGCTCACCTTTGTTCTATAGAGGATCAGAAAACCATTTTCATTGATAACAATGGTACAACCACTCACTAAAATCTGTTTGTTGTTTTGCAGATTGCCTTTAGTTCTGGATGCCTTTGATTTTAATATGGAATCACCGGGTAGAATGAAGTTTTTTTCTTCTTCTTTTTTTTTAATTTTTTAATAGAAGACTAATCTTTCCTAAAATAGGAGTAAATGACCATTTCATCAAAACAACATTACAAGAAACCAGTTTTTAAAAAATGATTTCTTAGAGATAATGTCCATGGTATACTCTATTAAATATTTACTAATTACTCTGTGAGAAATAGAATAGTGCAGTTTAGAAATAGAAGTACTCTGTTGGTCAATTCTGTTATTAGTGTAATATGGAAGGTTTCTCTTGTACCCAGGGAACATATTTTGTCTGAGTCTGCTCTAATTTTAATATGGTTGCTCTAATAATATGTTTGCATATAGGGCTCGATATGCTTCTTGGTCTTCTTGCATCTACCAACATAAAACAACAAGAAGATGGTTCTGTAGCAGTGATGGCCCTTTCGCCCGTAGATGCAGCTCCACCGCCCCTATTCAGTTCGCAGTTATGAGAAGACAGCTTAGTTCGTACCACACAATATTATAACTAGGTCACCTCCTATATTCCTACAATCTAAAGCGTAACCCAACCCTAAATCTGGCATACCTAGAGTACCCCGTCCCACTCCACTCATTGTGAGGCTTTCTCTAGTAGCATGACTTTTTATTATAGTCATGAGTCATGACTTAACTCTTAATAGTATTTTTTTTCTTCTCTTTATGAATGCTTTGCAATTTGCAATTAAGACAGAATTGAATTGAATTTGTAATATGGCTCGGTCAAATACTGTTTTGAGATTATGAGATATGGTTCAATTTTATGCTATGTGGTTTGCGGTCAAGTATGATCCTTACAAATCATTAGCAATGTGACCTCAAACTCTCGACCCTAAACTCAATCGAAGTTGGATATTTTCCAAGCAAGCCAGATCCAATTACCTGCTCCTGAGTTGGAACCATATCGGGTTAGGTTGGCCTTGGGGTGTAATCAGGTATTTCAATTTAGAGTAAATGCTAGAGTATGTTTTGTACAACTTATGCATTTTATATCTACAAAATTATATGATGTACATGCAACTGGACTCATTTATGTCCAAGTATAATATCTATGGATAGTGTATAAATTTGGTTTGGGTTGGATTTTGGTTTAGTTCAAATTGTTTGTTCAGGTGACTAATTTAACCCAAATCAGATCAGACAACATTATTTTCAAAATCCTTGCCCATATTTATTTATATGGTTCCGTTGGTACTTGCTCAATTTTTACTCGTTTTGCTTTATAATTATATGGTGTTTCCTACCATGACATTGTTGTACTTTATAGGTTACTTATGAAGACATCAGGACTTTCTTATGCTTGGAAGAACTTAACCCATCTGATGGTGGGCACTCGCTCCAGTGAAAGTTCTGACGATCTATTATCAACCACACCAGTCTAGCCACCCAGTTGTGAAGCGTTTGCATGCAAGAAAGCAACAGCGCTGCAGTGCTGAACCATTGTCTTGTGAGAGTTCTCCGAAGAAACTCCACAAAGCCATTGAAGAAGAAAAAATTGCAAATGTATTATACACTATTATTAGAGGCGACTGAAAGTTCTCTCGCGGATTGGATTGCGAGGCACGATGGGGGTAAGCCCAGTTTTCCTTTCGGAAGGGCTAGTTTGGTTCCCATTTGAAATGGCAAGCACTGAATGCCGCTCTCACTTGAACCAGTTGAGTTTCCATTTGCCGTTTTGGCCAAACTGCTGGCAGAAACGGCAAACGTCCAATTTCAAATGGGAACAGAAATTGAGTCTCTAATCATATTAGAAAAAACTATGCATTTGATTGACTGGCTTATTGTAACAGGTTTCCTTAATCGCAAATCGCAATCATTGACCACTTCAGAGGATCGCAGAGGTAGCTTATTGTTGTTGGGCAGCCTTGAGGGCCTGTTTGGATTAAGGGTTAAGATAGTTAAGTGACGGGAAGTTAAGCAAGAGAAAAATAAAATCATGCTTGGTTTGAGGGTGGGGATTTAAGAGTGAGTTATAGAGGGTTATGTGAGGGTTTATTTAATTTTCTTTTGTCTATTTTTTAACCTCCCAAATCGGAGGTTTAACGAGAAATGGGAGGTTTTGTTTAGAAAGTCATAATACCATTTATTTATCCTATGAAATATTATGATTTTCTTCTCTCTTTTTTCTTTTTTTTATTGCTGTCAACTTGTTTCCTAACTTTCCGACTTTGTGAAGACATTTTGACAAATTTTAGTTAAAAATCCGTTCAAATCTAATTTTATGTCATATGAAATAAGAGTATTTGGTAATTATTATATTTTTATTAATCTTAATCTCTCTCGAAATTTTCAATCCAAGCAAGAGATATTAAACACGCCCCACTTAATCCTTCTTTCAATCCAAGCAAGTTATATGTATTGGCTCTCCTTTTTCTTACTTAACTTCCCTTCACTTGATCTCACTTAACTCTACTTATATTTTCCTCCCTTAATCCAAGCAGACCTTGAAGGTGGTTTTTTTTTTTTTTTTTTCCTATATTCAAAGAAAAAAAAAATCATCTAGACATGGTTCTGTAATCTGTTGTTTCCAATTGTTGTGTATCAAATATGTCCAATTTTTTTATGAAAATGTGGATTCCATTAATTGTGGATGTTATTTTTTAAAATAACAAGTGAGGCATATATCTTTATAAGTGAGATACATAGCAATTGAAAACGAGTAATGCTACAGTTACAACCAAATGGTTACAACCTTCATCAGCAAATGGGTGAGTGGTTGTAAGTGGGTTGTAAGCATTTGGTAGTAGACTTACCATATTATTGATTGAAAAGAGTAGATCTGCTCCCAGAGTTGTGTAGGTTTCAGAAGATAGGTAGTGTACTGCAGCAGGATTGTGTATCATGCAGTCATCATCAGTTGGACCAATTAATAGGTTATAATATTTATGGCGGTCGCTGTGCTTCTATTGTCAAGTTGCTCATGCTGGCTCGTCCGTCTTGTTCTTTGTATCCACAAAACTAGTGTTATGTCATGCTTGCTTGGAAAAAGAAAGCGATCAACGGAGATTTTATCATTATTCTGGCACTCAGCGCTGGTGGTTTCCGTGCTTCCTTTTCTTATGAAATTTGCTCAAGTTGGATGACAAAAGGAACATGCCAGGCAAGGTGTGCAACCTTAACCATGTGAACAACTGGGGTATCAATTATTTCTTTCTTTCTTCAATATAAAATTAAGGCTAAAATTAATCCTTGCGTTAATTTTCTAATGTACTATGCATTTAATTAATTAATTTTGATCCATCGACTTATCATGTACACATCTAAAGCAGCAATATTCTGAACCACGGGAATAAGTCCACTGGACACGTTATCTCGCATCGAGCGAGCTTTCGTGCGACTGCGACCGGTCCGTGAACGTGCCTCGACTCGAGCACGAGATTAGAGAAGTTACCTCTCTTGTGCGTGCGGTCGAACAGATGCAATCGGCTCGTGGACGTCTCTTATCTCGAACACGACCGAGAGGGTACCAGTATTAACTGACAGAGATGCAAAGACAATGAAATGATGTAAGGACGTGTGTCCGTCCTATCCACGATTCCACAACATCAAAAATCTGATGAACGGGATATAATCTTATTCTTCATGAAAGAAAAATAAAAAAATAAAAATGTACGCATCTAAAAGAATTGATTGATGGACAAAATCTCATCTAATAAGCATGAATTGTTGTACCATTAAATGAGTGGTAAAAGTAAGACAACCACCAACTACCAAACTCAACTCGTGACATCCATCCCGCAGCATATCCATGTGTGCTTGGTCCAATTTGTACGCTAATTTTTTTTCTTTTTCTTTTTCTTTTATATGCTTACTGTTTTTATTAGCAAATCACTGCCATGAACTTTAGATTGTTGCACAACTCAATTAGCTTGGACAATTGTCCTTAAAAAAGGTTTTTTTTTTCTCCTTTCTTTTTCAAAATTACATAAATAGAAAGCCTATGTATCACAAAATTCAAATCATTGAGAGGATGGTAGAGAACAGACAAATCATAAGAAAGATAAACTTGTAAATCGGTTTGTTCTTTTTATTTGCATTCTAGCTATCTTGACAATCTTGCAAAGCCAACCATTCTATGGAGGGAAACGTTCAAAATTCACCACACCCAAGTAATTACTTAAATGAGATTATCATAAGCCTAAATTAATTTCAACACACCTCCACAGCCCTAGCTAAATCCACTTAGTAATACGTACACGTGCATTGCACTTACATTAAAAAAAAATCATCCTGAAATTGAATTAGACAAAAATTACTTCCAACTTTTAATTACTTGAATTAGAGTTGTTTAGTATAAATAAATTATATCAGATAGTTAAATAATTAGTTAAGTTTTAAATAATTAATAAATATTTTTTGAATAATTTTTAAGTTCCATATCTGTACTACTATATAATGGAAAAAATAGACTTTACCATAAAAAAATTATTCTAAAAATCTTCATCTATGTTTAATAATTCAAATTATTCATTAAATTTAATATAAATAGTTATATAATTACTTCTATAAGAGCAAAAAAATTAAGAAGGCTAGTTTTTTAAAACCCAAGTAAATAGGAGCAAGGCACGTGTCCTCCACTGTGAAACTTAAAATATCTATTATATATCTAAATTTAACTTAAAACCAAAATAATTAGAGAGGAGAGGTATTTATTTCAACGCTACCGTCCACTGTCAAAACTTAAAATATCTATGAATAATTAAAGATAAAACATAAAAATTAGCTTAAAATCGAAATAATTAGTATAGTGCTCTCTTTCTTCTTGATTCCTTCCTTACTCGATGCCAAATAAAGAGTAAAGAAAGCAACAAACAGACCCAAAAAAACAAAGAAGTAAACATTTCCAATGGAATCCTCGTCGGAGTACAAGCAGCAGCAGCAGCAGCAGCACCACCACCACCACCACCACCAGCAACACTGCAGCCGGCGCCGCCTCCGCATCTGCGTCCTCGTCACCGCCGCCGTCCTCATCTCCCTCTTCCTCCTGATTCTGATCCTCGCCCTCACCGTCTTCCGCCCCCCCACGCCGTCACCACCGTCGAATCCGTCCGCCTCGCCGGACTCAACGCCGGCTTCTCCCTCCCCAACCTCTCCCTCGACCTCAACCTCACCCTCCTCCTCTCCGTCGCCGTCTACAACCCCAACCGCGTCTCCTTCCGCTACGCCGACGGCGGGTCCGCCGACCTCCGCTACCGGGACCGCCTCGTCGGCGAGGCCGTCATCCCCCCGGGCGGGATCGGCTCCCGGGGGTCCGCCCATCTCGACGTCACTCTGACCGTGCTCGCCGGGAGGCTGATCGGCGACTCGGAGGTGTACGCGGACCTCGCGAGGGGCTCGGTCGCTCTCGTCACGTACACGACGCTCCCGGGGAGGGTCAGCGTGCTGGGGATCATCAGGAAGCACCTGGTCTCTTACACGACGTGCGACGTCACGGTGGACGTCAGGAACCGGACCGTGTCGAGCTCCGACTGCAGGTACAAGACTAAGTTGTGACATTCTCCGCGGATTACTTAATTCTTATAAGAGATGATATTTTGTTTGTTCTTACTTGGACTACTCAATTCGATATGATCGATCGATGGTATATTTGTATATTTGGTTAGCTAATATAGATTGTTCTTTCGAGCTTGAGCTCGTGTCGCGACACTACTTACTTCATGGAGTGTTTGGAGTTTTGATAAGAATAAACTATACCGAGAAATGATGTTTTACATTGAAGTTTGGCCGCCTATGTTGCATGGACACGGATATGACATGACATGGCGGCAAGGACATGGTATCTATTTTTGTGTGTCTTAGCATATTTTAGAGTTTGGATTGCTTCCAATACGTATTTGATACGTCTCCGACATGACAAGGTGCACATATTTGGAGGGCGAATGGACATGGATGCTGCAAAACCTACCAAAATGCTCCAAAGTTGAGTTGAATTTGGAGGACTAACACTACCAAAACCTAGTTTTGTTTTCCAAACTCAATTCCCAAATGAGACCCTCATAAGTGTCTTGCATGTTCCGGATATGTATTAGTTACACCGAAAATGCTAAATGGCCCGCCGGGGGTGGACCGCGGCTGTGCCCGCGCCGACATGTCCACCCCCCATTCGTCCCCCCCCCTGCACTACATGGGGCCCATTCCCAGAAAATTCGGAACCCCCCTCCAACGGGGGGCCGACGCGTGGCTGCGGGCCGGGACCGCGGTCAGAAACCGCGGTCCATGCAGCATCGTCGTAGTTACACATATCATTTGGGTGAGGTTGGGATCACGCCAATGGTTTAAACGGAAGGTAACAATATATTTGATGGACCAAGTGGATACATTGAGGTATCCAATGGGAAAAAAAGAGTTAAAGAGCTAACATAAAAGACATGCAAAATATGCGCGTGTTAAATGATGATCATTTTCACATTAGATGAATACTCAAAATTAGAATTGGTACTAATAATAGTTATCATTTGTATTTTGTATAATAATAAAATGATTAATAGACATGGATAAACATTAGTCCTTAGATTCTAGCTTGGAAGATCTCGTGCTCCAAAATGCTTATCGTATCTGTATGCCCGTATCTCACACGAAACGACATCTCAAGAGATACATTAGGACATGCCAAAATCGGTGTTGTGTTCGTGTTCTCTTGTCTTTGTTGTGTTGTTTTGTATATGTACGTGTGCAGCATAGGACTCGAGTAATTTGCTAATGTTGCATGTAGAATAAAGATACATCGGATAGTCCCAAATTAGAACGATGGAGTTTCGTCTGCGAGAGTAAAACTATGGCGTATTTTAATGTGTTTTGGCCGCATAATTCGCCTTACATACCACTTCTGTTTTTCTTATTACTTAAAAGGCTATTTTGTGTTTTTATGTGACCATCATGCAAGTTTGATATCCTTCCATGTTGGTAAGTAGACCATTATTAGTTAGCTACAAAACAACCTGCTATCTAAACCTTGACAGCTTTCTGACGGACTTCAATTTTCACTTGAGATTATTTGTAGCATAGCCCCTGTAAAATTGACCACAACTTTGTTTGCAACTTGTTAAAAAGTGAGCGGCCCACAAATTATTCAGTCGGGTCCAGTTGAAACTTCCACATCTACATCAATTTTGTGTGATCATCCAAAGATCTCACACCAAAAATTAATATCTCATGTCATGTTGTGGGTTTTCATGCTATAAGTGTTACTGCATGCAACCAAATAGATGCAATGAAACAACTTGTGTTGCATGCAACTTTAGCAATAGGACACCCGACCAAAATTCCCATATTTGTAGTACAGTAGTTAGAAGCATTTTAAGTTTGTATTTTGTACCTATGTGTGGGTAACTTGCAGATTTTGTTTGGTTTACTTTTTCACACTTGCAACGAATTGTATCTCATGTGGTTATACTTGTGTACTGTGTATCAATGGTTACACCCAACTAAAAGAATACTTTCTTACTAATAGTAGTTAGAAACATTTTAATTTGAGTCACCAATCCCCATGTAGGGGAGTGAGCACATTTTGTTTGGAATGGCAATCATGTTGACATATGACCACTATAAATATTACTGCAGACCAGTGTTTTCAAGGTGGGAAGTGTTTTGAGGTGGTGGCTAGACAATCATAGGTCATTGACGCCCTTAAATGATTTTGGCATCAGGATTAGGTTAGGTGACGAAGAAGAAGAGGAAGGAGAGAGGGGTTGGCTGTGAGAGAAAGCTTAGGATTTGGGTTTTTGTTTGGTTGAAATCGGGTCGGGACTCGAGTTGATGGATGGACCCGAATCTGATCCATCAATTGTTTTGAACCTGCACAATCGCGTGGGTTCTCCCTTATTAGTGTACTTAAAGCTTAACTGATTGCTCTGTGATAGAAATGATGCTAACTGTATTGGTAATGTTGGAAATTAATTCATTTCTTCCTTTAAAAATCTGCAAACAAAATAAAATAAGTAAATGTTATCGGCCTCCGGGGAAGTCGCGCACGTAGCACTGCCCTAAGAGTTGATTCGGGTCTATGTGCAGACTTGATCCGAATGCTCCTAGTGGTGAAACCTCCGCTCTACCGGTATCTTCTCGTCGCACACAACTCGAAAAGTGACCCGAACTTTAGCGTTGCCCAGAAAACACAAAGAACTTTACGAATATCGATTGCTTTATAATGAAAGAGAGAGTTCGGGAGAGAGAGAGAGTGAGTAAGTTGTGTTTTTCATTTGAAATGATGCTCTCTTATGTAGCATTAAGCATATGCTAAAGATAGTCTATGCTTAAAATAGCCTATACTAAAATTAGCCAAAAGAGGCTAAGTCTCCAACGTTACTCAAGCAAAGAAAAATGACACATGTTGAAGACTTGGCTTTTGCATGTAACATGCAACAATCCCCCCCCCCCCTCCACCCCCCCCCCCCCCCCCCCCCCCCCCCAAAAGTCAAGTTCCGAAAAACTTAGAGATGACAAGGGAATAAGAATTGATAGAGGATTTCTGGGCAAATATACTATGCATAGATGAGATGGACTACAGTTTGAATCTCACTTAGTTACTATTGTCTTTGTCTGAAGAAGTGCTTGATGGACTATGCCTTGAATCAGACTTCTTGAACCAAATTCAGAAAATAGCACACATAATACGCTAGAGGTTCTTGGATCTATCGGGTGGCGCTTTGATTGGCCATGCGCACTTTTACACATTCATGAGATTGTCTAGGATCGTCCTGTCCTATAGTCGCGGCCCTCACGACCTCTCATAGGTAAGTCCTTGAGGGTTGGTGATAGGAATCAACCATGCATATCACGCTTGGACTTATTAAGAGTTTAACCTCACCCTATCCATATCACGAAAGGAACACTGTCACCATAGAGATGAGGTATCAATGTACACATGTACAGCCTCCTGGACTTTTATTTTAAAGAGAATTTAATCTCAAGGTTAGTGTTCCATAATAGTCACCTAGTCCAACTTGTTCCTATCCATTGAACCGGCTTCTTGGGATCTGCAGTTAGACTCGGTTGGGTTGCCACTGCTGGTGACTATACTATGGGCTTAACCCCATCCCCCTCGATGATTCTAGGATCAATATCCTAGACAGACCCTTCGTCAAGTGGTCTACAAGGTTCTTTTCTGACTTTATATAGTCAAAACCACATATTTTTCAATAGGCTCTTTATGGACTTGAAGTACAGCTGCAGGTGCATGTTCATCTTAGCATTCACAGAATCATGCTTTAGTAGTTCAATAACAGATTTATTATCACAGTTTATAGAAATTGCAGGAACATGGTAACAGAAACAGGTATATGCATAATAAGGTTTCTAAGCCATTCGGCTTCTGTACAGGTAGTGTCCAAAGCTATCATTTCAGAATCCATTGTACTTCTAGCTATGATAGTTTGTTTACATGATCCCCAGGATATTGCAGCTCCTGCTAGGATAAAAATATCCAGTTATGGATTTCACATTATGTGAATCAGTTACCCAGTTTGCATCTGAATAACCTTCTATGATATCGGGGTGTCTAGTATAATGAAGTTTGTAATATAGAGTGCTATAAGATATCTAAATACTGTATCCAATGCAGTCCAATGTGACTGATTTGGGTTACTGATATATCTAAAGTCTCCCAATAGCAAATGCAATATCGGGACTGGTGATATTTGTTATGTACATAAGGGACCCTATCATCTGTGAATATCTATGTTGTTCTATTGGTGATCCTTCATTCTTCTTGAGAACAACATTACTGTCAAAAGGAGTAAGGGCAGGTTTTTTGTCAAAATACTCAAACTTCCTTAGCATTTTCTCAACTGAATGTACTAGGGATAGAATATAGCCATCTTTCCTTTTGGACACTTGCATTCCTAGAATTAGGTTTGCTTCACCTAGATCTTTCATATCAAACTAGTTAGATAAATAATTCTTAGTATTATTTATCTGTTCCAGTGAAGATCCTAGAATAAGGATATCATCAACATACAAGCATAAGATAACACAACTTCCATTTGTATTTTTAGAATACAAACATTTGTCATATTCATTTGCTTGAGTAACGTTGGAGACTTGGCCTCTTTTGACTAATTTTAGTATAGACTATTTTAAGCATAGACTATCTTTAGCATATGCTTAATGCTATATAAGAGAGCATCCTTTCAAATGAAAATACAACTTCACTCTCTCTCTCTCTCCCGAACTCTCTTTTTCATTATAAGCAATCGATATTCGTAAAGTTCTTTGTTGTTTTCTGGACAACGCTAAAGTTCGGGTCACTCTTTCCGAGTTGTGTGCGACGAGGAGATACCGGTAGAGCGGGGGTTTCACCACTAGGAGCATTCGGATCAAGTTTGCACATAGACCCGAATCAACTCTTAGGGCAGTGCTATGTGCGCGACTTTTCCGGAGGCCGGTAACATTTACTTTATTTTATTTTGTTTGCAGATTTTTTAAAGGAAGAAATGGATTAATTTCCAATAATCTAAGAGTTGAGTCATTTATAAAATAAAAATCTCTAATTGCTGTTATGAAATTTGTTATCAAATATTTATTATTTCCAAACAAGAAGTTCTTTGCTGCCTTAATTTATTTGCTTGTTTCAAACAAGTTATTTCAGCACACTAAACTTGTCCTTTAGCAAAATTATTGTAATCATTAACACTTATATACATTGTTATAATTTATATTAGTGTTAGCATATCTCCTATTCACTCACAAAATTTGCTATACATTGCTTACGCTTAACTATCATCAAGCAAATATTTTCAATTACTATTAACAAGATATTTGTTAATTTTTGAATATTAGTCACATTAGTAACAAATTGTCATTTTTTCAAAGTGACACCTTAGACAAACATTCTTGTGTTAGTAATTTTGTTAATTCTAGTTTTCTTTACTCAATATTTTAATCTAGGCTAAATCAAACAGTTAATTGATTTAGTAAAATTCATTTAATTTTTTTTAAAAGTTCTAAAGTAGAGATTTGTTTGGGAACAAGCCGAAAGGGCCCTTCTGTCAACAAGGCGAAAATTCGTCTAAGCGACCGGTATTTAAGTTTTCCTAGTGAAGCACCGTTTGCTGGGATCCGGTCCCTACAGCTAACCCAACCTTATCAAAACTTGAAAAACTAAAATTTTAAAGGTCTATTACTAAAATCATTTGAATTGTTAATTTTAGCTTAAGCCAACTTATTGAGTAAATATAATTTTACAGACTTTAGAAAACATGACTTCCAAGGAAGAGACTTTTTCTGCAAAGCTTGCAAAATTCAATGGCACCTACTTCAAGAGGTGGCAGAGTCAAATGAAATTTTGGCTTACCACTTTAGGCCTTATTTCTGTCATTGATGGGTCCACACCCATCTCAAATGATTCTGATGAGACTGAGTCTGACATAGGGGTGTCCAAGTCCTCTTCATCCACCAAACCTAAGACCCCTAAGGAAATAGACTACCATTGCTTCCACAGAATCTTAAGTGCTATGTCTGAGTCACTCTATGACATATTTTTTGAATATAAAAGTGCTAAAGAACTCTGGGATGCTTTGGAAGATGAATATGGTTGTAATGATGCTGTAATTGATAGATTCAATTCCTCCACATTCAATAGATATGTCATGGTAGATAACAAACCTATCAATGACCAAATTCATGAATTTCAAGAACACCTTAGGCATGTTCAAGCCAAGGGAACATTCTTTCCTACTGAGCACAAAATAGGAGATTTGATAGACAAACTCCCTCCTTGGTCTAATGTCGCAAAGGATCTCCCTCCATCTTCAACGGACTATTTCGTACCCTCAAGCTCTAAAGAGACTTAGAACATAAGAAGAATATAGGTTAAAATTCAAAGCTAGGTCTAATGCCACAGCTAGGGTTAACCTTGTAGAAAGCCATGGCAAGCCCAACAACCATCTCAAGTCCAAGAAAAATTCCTTCAAAAAGAAGCAGAATTTTCAACCAAATAACCAAAAATCCCATTTCCAAATTCTCATCACCAAAACCCTCAACACCAGCAACCCCATAAACCTAGAAGCTTTGGTCAGACTCAAGATCAAAGAAGATTTTGTTTTGTGTATGGTAGAACCAACCATACAGCCATTAACTGCTTCCAAAGGAAGAACGAACCTATCCAGACCTCCTTCAAAGGAAAAGACAAGGCAGAGGCTAACATGATTATGAATGGGTCCTCCAGCTCCTTCAGGTCTGTAAACTTTCAACCTGTAGTAAACATTTCTTACCATTCTGATGATTGGTGGTTGGATTCCGGAGCTAATGTTCACGTTTCGTTTGATCGCTCCTGTTTTTCAACCTATCAGGATCAGGTGGAGGAGGCGTGACTCTAGGAGATGGCTCAACGGCACAGATTGTAGGAAGAGGAAGAATAGATCTGAAGATGGCATCAGGAAAAATTCTACCTCTTCATGATGTGCCTCATGTGCCGCCTGTCAGAAGAAATCTTGTTAGTGGATCCCTCCTTGTAGCCTCAGGATATAAAATTGTAATGGAAGCCAATAAAGTTGTTTTTCTAAGAATGAACTGTTTGTGGAAAAAGGATTTGTAAAAGATGGACTCTTTATTCTGAGTACTATAAATAAAAGTTCAAATCCTTATTTTGTTGTTGCAAATATTGAATCCTCCAATGTTTGGCATGGAAGACTGGGTCATGTGAATTTAAGATCTCTTAAAAGGATGATGAACTTAGATCTTATTCCTAAGACTTCTATTGATGATAAACACAAATGTGAGATTTGTGTTCAAGCCAAACACACAAGATTATCTTTCAAATCAGTCCATAGGGATTCCGAATGCTCCTAGTGGTGAAACCCCCGCTTTACCGGTATCTCCTCGTCGCACACAACTCGGAAAGAGTGACCCGAACTTTAACGTTGTCCAGAAAACAACAAAGAACTTTACGAATATCGATTGCTTTATAATGAAAGAGAGAGTTCGGAAGAGAGAGAGAGAGAGAGAGAGTGAAGTTGTGTTTTTCATTTGAAAGGATGCTCTCTTATATAGCATTAAGCATATGCTAAAGATAGTCTATGCTTAAAATAGCCTATACTAAAATTAGCCAAAAGAGGCTAAGTCTCCAACGTTACTCAAGCAAAGGAAAATGACATGTTGAAGACTTGGCTTTTGAGGACTTGGCTTTTGCATGTAACATGCAACAGGTAATTCATGCTCCATACGCGATTCTTTTCGTGGTTACGATTTCTATTTATTTTGTCAAGTTTAGATATTATACATGTTTAGATAACTTCACATCAGATCGTGTCCAAGTTTTGTTTTTATGAATATTGACATCTAGAACTGCAGATTGCATCACCTTGTCTGAGGGAAATTTGGGAGAAGTACACCCACTTTGCTTTAGGCTGTGTTTAGTTTGAGAGAAAACGGGGGAATGGAAAAGAAAGATAAAAGAAAATGTTTTTTTTAGTGAAAAATTGAAATAAAATAGAAGAGGGAGAGATTGGAGAGTGGAGAGAGGGAGAAATCGAGAGAGAGAGAGAGAGAGAGAGAGGAATGAGATTAATGGAATCCTACCATTTTAGGAACGAAATAATAAGAAAATTTATAATTGTTATGATTCTCCAAGAGAGAAAAATGGAATCCTACTGTTGTAGGAGCAAAATGATAAGAACGATTTATATTTGTTATGGTTTTCCCTCGTTTTCTTTTCATTTTCCCTCATAATCAAACAAGGCAACACAATTTTTCTTTCCTTTCCTGTTCATTTCTTTCATTTTCTCTTCAAACCAAAGACAGCCTAAAAGAAGTTAATAAAATCAAGAATAGTAGAAGGTATGCAGGATGCTAGAATAGGACGAGTTATCATGTGGCTTTAGAATTGAATCCCCTAGTTGACACACTTAGGAAGGATAATTTTTTCAAGTAACAACAAATTTAAAAATTATATGTAAAGTTATGCGAAATACTAACAGAAATAGGTTACAAATAATTGGCATCTAAATTGCAGAAAGTACCTCCAATTTCCTTCCTTTTTTAAACTAGAACACCTCTTCCTATATTTCATAACACATAAGTTTCTGAACTTCTCTTTTGCACCTTTCTTGTCTAAGCAACACTAAACAGAACTAAAAGGCTCACTTTGTTTTTTGAAGTGAATTTAGATCCCTAATTTTTATGTTAATCTATACAAGTTCAAATCATGGATATATGATATAACATATGAGTATCAAATCAAGGGTTTTTATATGGCACATGAGTATTTTGATACTGCAAAATCCCTTTATATTTCCACCACCTCCTCTCTTTGATCCTCGGTTAACCCTACCCATTAAAACATGATCACATTGAATAAACTACCACCCCAATGGGTCAAGATATCCAGCACCCAAAACTCCACAGTGGCGAGTTTGCAGTTTTATTTATTGAGGAACTAATATTTACAACCACTGATTGTTAAATGAAATTTAGCGGAAAAAGGCAGTTAAACATTGGATAAAAATGGAATAAATATGTTCCTGTATGGAATTAAGGTGTTCAGTATTATTTGAATCAATTCTTAGCAACATTCTCTTTTTTAAACTTTCAATCTCCACGTTTATCTATTTACATTAGAAGTTTAGAACATTAATCAGCCACCTCAAGATCAAGACGTCCCCCATTTTTCTGCCACTGATTACTTTACTAGCTCCAAAATCCACTTGAAGCTCAACATCATCTCATCCACTGAGTTCCTATGGCTTGGACTCTCAAATAAATCTTCCATGAAACTGTTTCTCCCATTCCAATTCCTATCCAGGTTCTCCTGGTCCTCTCTGACATCAAATTCCTATGACTTGACTTCTCAAATAACACTTCCCCCTTCCATTCCAATTATTCTTTTTCTCCAAATCATTGTTGAAATCCTCCCTAAACTTTTCACCTGCTTTACTCTTTCCTCTGTTGCACCTTCAGCAACACTGGCAATGTTGTCGTCAGAAGCAACTCAAGTATCCGGTTTTGCAGTGTTGTCACATTCATTGACAACAATATGAATTAAGCACGACCTCTAGTAGTGATCTGGCCCAAGATTGTAGCTTAAAATCCGAGTTGTAACGATCCAAATCTGGCCCAGCTCAGCAGACGTGCACAAATACTGGAACATCGTACAATAGGGTTAGAGTTCTCTGCAGAACAGAACATGTGGTATGCATATACACACTAATATGGAACTTGTACTTTCACATTTCATATATGATATAAGTGTTATTATATTCATTGTACAATTGTAAAGGTTTAAGATTTAATAGCAAGACAGGATTTCACCTTTTCTCCCTCTGGAGCACTTGGATCATTGGTTTTATCATTCTGGAATGAAACAGTTCCATGTTTTAGAACAGAAATTCCAGAAAGGAAAATAGTGCTCATGTTGTGTTTTCTAGTAACTTTTGCCTCAACCATGAGCTGACTAAAACCTACAAATCAGACCTCAGGATGTGCTTTGTGTTCTTGATATATCATTTGATACTAAGTTTCAGCATACAGTACAATGACCTATTTTTCCAATAGTAAGCCTGTCAAAGTGAAAGTAATATCAAAATTCCAAATGACACATTGATCTTGGAAGTACTTAAATATGTGTATGATCATGTTTTGGTTTTGTAAATATTGAAAAATGGATCAGTGCGAAGACATTGAAAGATAGGTTAAGCAATGGGTGTATTCGTGAGAAGTTGGGGGTGGGTACAATCGAGGATAAGATGAGAGAAAATCGTCTTAGGTGGTTTGCATACGAGCAATGTATGCATCAGTTAGGAGAAGCAGTAAGATTTCAGTCAATGTAACACCTAGAACTAGGGGTAGGCTTAAACGAACTTGGATTATATGGTTTTGTGTTACAAAGGACGACCCTTAACGAAGCTCAATGAAAAGAAAAATGATTCAAATAGATGACCTCAAATTTTTGACATAAAGGCTTTGTTGTTGTATCACATTTTGGTTTGCTTATACCTTTGTATTTTGGTCTTGGTATGCGTTTGAATTTTCTTTCTATAGATTTGCTTATAATTACTTCTGCTTATGTTCAAAATTGTGTCATTGAAAATTTTCAAAGGGCATCCCAATGTCACAATGCTCTCGCCAATGCAAATGGATGGTCAAGATGTATGTAGCCTCACCCCCATTTTATAAGGAGGTTATTTCAAACTTGCATCCTCCATATATACAAGCGCAAAAACTTACAATCATGCCAAGATTTACCCCGAAATTTATGTTGTTGAAAATTGTCAATGTTATATAACATAATTAGTTTGGTTAAATCATCTTGCTTTTCATAGTCTTTACATTTTTAGTTCTCCAACACTTCAAGTTGTAGTGTGTTCGGTCAATACTCATTGATCATTATTATAATTTTATTGGGCTTAGGGGGAAATAGAGAATAAGAAAAGAGAGTGCATCTCTGCCTCTCTGACCACTAAATTGGAAATAGTGGCAGTTTGATGTAATTTTCTGCAGTAAATCCTAGATTGGCCTTCTACACAGCCCTTTCTGACATGTAGGCCTAATTGTAGACTAACCTTTATATATAGATATGAAGTTTGAACGCAGAGAATGTGAAATAAACTAGAATGGGTGTAGTAATAAGATATTCTTGCATGAGGAGTCGGTTCCTAGAAATATCATCAATCTGGAGATGCTAAGTTCTTTGTTTGCATGTTGCTGGAATTTATCTTTTTGGTTATGCAGAAACTTGATTGCTTTAGTACTTGATTTTTGCAAGCAAGCATAGTCTTGGTGGAGAATATATTTTTTATGAGTCAAGATATTGGTGACATCACTTGAAATTGGTGAAGATCAATGCCTCAAGTAGCAGTTTGATATACCTGTAACAGCAGAGAAAGCAAATGGCAGATCCTTTTGGTGACCTACTTATTGATTTTAACTGCTAATCTTAGTCCTCTGTGGTTATTTCGATCTAGCCTCTGATGATGTCTAGTTCCTCATCCTATTATTTGATACATAATGTGATCTGGTAGGCATTCGGATCGTTTTGGTCATCAACTGGTCATGGTCCAAAGCATTGATAATATCTCGACAACGTCAGCTGTTGTACAAATGTTTTGGAATATTGATCATGATATCCTGTTTTTAGGTATGAAACTTAGCCCATCATTTCAAGGTTTTGGTCCAATTTATATACCAAGCAAGCATAGAGCAGGTATGTTTGCTTGTGGAGATGGGGTATGAAGAAGATGCAGGGTCTTGAAAGAATTTACGAGTTATTATTGTATGTGTCAATTTGGACAGGGTGCCTGCAATCTTGAACTCTAGATCTGGGTATGTCATATTTACAATCCCAGTATGCGTTCCTGGAGTTCTTGCACTTGAACAAACGCCAAGAAATTCACATCCCCTTTTGGAAGAGCAAATAGTATTGATAAATCTATCGCACCATTGCAGCATAGTAGTAAAGGTTGCAGTGCGAACAATAGCAAGAAAATGATAATAAAAAAAAATCTACAATAATGCAGGCGAATATCAGCCTCGTAGAGAAATGCAGAAAAAATTTATTTGCTTATTTAAGTTGTCAATACATATACAACACAACACTATTCTTCTTGTTTTTTTTAGACAGATTTTTTTCGTATGAAGAGAATAATTTCTAGCTACTCTCGTAAAAAGGAAAAGTTTGGTGAAATTAGGTTGAAAGGATGAGATGCCAAAAAAGTTGGCGAGAACTCGTCATGGGAGTTGGCAACTTGGGGGAGTGGGGCCCGCGGATGGAGAACCCGTCATGGAACTTTGGCAATTTGGCTTCCAAACAGACGAGCGAGTAGGGACCTTGTGGGAACAAAAATACTAGTCTTTTTTTAAGGTTTAGTGATTGAATTTGGATGTGTTTAAAGAGAAATCAAATAAATAAATAGATGTTATCTATATAACAAATTGAACACATAGATATTTTTATAGATATTTTAATATTTAAAGATAAATTAAATAAATAATTATATATAGATGTTATCTAGATAACAAATAGCTAATTTTTTTATATTAGTTTAATTTAAATTTAAAATCATATATATATATAAGTCGTACCACCCTTACTGTAACAATTGCCAAGTGCCAAGCAGACCCTCAATTTTAAGATTTGACCAGGGGCAAATCTGGTCAAATAAGTACAAATTGCGATCTGTTTGAATGAAACAAAAGACAAAAACAGCACCGCCAGGCGCCAACAACCCCAAAATCAACAGACAACAGTAGCCACTACAAACGTGCACGACATCAACAACACGAGCAGATCTTAATTTTATAGATCAGCTACGTACATGCATGCACGTCGACGAAAGAGTGAATGAATCAAAAAAGAAGAAGAAGAAGATGAATGATCATCGCATCGATCATGCATTTCCGCGGACGGAGATCGTCATCCCTTGCATCATGCACTTGAACTCGTCGAAGTCGACACGGCCGTCGTGGTTGCTGTCCACCGAGCATATCATCTCGTGCACGCGGGACATGCTCTTCCCCTCGGGCAGCCCGAGCTTGCTCAGCACGGTCTGCAGCTCCTTGGCCGATATGAACCCGTCCCCGTCCTCGTCGAACACCCGGAACGCCTCCTCCATGTCCGAGTCCTCCTCCTCCTCCTCCTCCTCCACCAAGACGCTGCTGGAGCAGGCAGGATCTTCTGCGTCGCGATCTCCTTCCAAGCCGAAGAGGGTGTCGCCCAGGGCCCGGTGGAGGGCCTGGAAGTCGTCGAAGTCGAGGCCGGAGCGGCCGGGGCGGATGAAGGAGGAGACGGTGAGCTCGAGCTCGGTGGCGTCGTCGGGGCCGAGGCCGAGGCGGTCGAGGGCGAGGGAGATCTCGGGGATGGTGATCTCGCCGTCGCCGTTCTGGTCGAAGATGTCGAAGATGCGGCGGAGGCGGAGGGTGTTGAGGGAGGGGCTCCGGAGGCGGAAGGAGGAGGAGCTGCAAAGCTGCTGCCGCTGCCTTGGGCTCCCCCCTTCCATATCCTCTCCTCTCTGCCTTGGGTAATTGTAAGACGCAGCTTGTTTACGGTTGCTTTTATAGAGGAGGGGATGCATGCATGCACGCATGCTTGGTGCAAGGTAGAACGTATCTTGTGCTAGTTAGTGGTTGGGAGAGGTTTTCTTCTCCTTCTCCTTTTCTAATCTAATTTTAGAATTTGTTAAAATTTTCTTATTGTATTATTATTATTATTATTAAAAAAAATTCATTGGAATAGTTTTCTATATGTTATACTTTTAGGGGTTAGGTCATGTCATCGTCGGACTTTATATTTGAGACACGAACTCTAAAAATAGTGTCCTCAAAGTTTAATGATCATGTAATTTTTTTTTTCCAGGAACAATGATACAATATTGTTATCAACACAAAATTTGAAAATAAAATAATATATATCATAATGAAATACTAATATAACTAAAGATTTAAAAAAAAAAAACTCATGTTCCAAACAAATAAAAAAAAATGTTAACTATGTTTAGGGTAGTTCATATGGTAATATTTTTTAAAATTTTTTTTATAACTTGTTGTTTAATTATCTTCAAGTATATATATATATATATATATATATATATATATATATATATATATATATATATATAAGGGAGGTGAGGTACGACCTATGGGTGGTGGTTATGTGTCATCCTCCCATGATATCATTATGTACCAAAAAGTGTACAAGTGCATGATAATAGTATAGGACCTCCCTTATATATATATATATATATATATATATATATATAGAGAGAGAGAGAGAGAGAGAGAGAGAGAGAGAGAGAGAGAGAGAGAGAGGTGGGGAGATGGTAGAAAATATTTTGTATATTGTTATTTATTAAATAAAATAAATATCTAAAAGAGTGTCACAAAGGTAAGAATAGACACGGACAACATTACTTGTCTAATGTTTTTTTAATCGTTGACTAGTCTATACTACTGTATAATAAAGAAAAAATTAGGCATTACTGTGAGAGTTTTGTTCTAAATATATCCCAACTCAAATTTAGTAATTAAAATGGTAAACGGTAACTAAAAGAGTTATGCTATATGTACTTATTTTTTCATGTTCGTCTTTCCACCACGTGGCATTTTCTTATTATTTAGGGGGCGTTTGGTTCAAGCTTTTGTGACTTGGGAATGAGTTTTGAATTCTTTAGCTATGTTTTGTATGTTTAGGATTGGAAATGAGGAGGGAATAGGAGGGGCTTAGGAGGGAAAGCTATTTCCATTGACTTGAGAAAGCTATTGTTGTAGCTATTGCTACTAATTACAAAAAATAAATTTCCTCATTATTTATTTTCAACCGTTACAATTTATTTATTCCATAACTTTTGAATGTTTGAATCATGTCCAGATTCAATGTATCACTTTTTTATCATGTGATACAATTTTTGTAACGTTAAAATTTAATAGGCTATTTTAATATCCTCATTATTCCATCCTTTGGCAATAGCCTATATAATGAGGTTTCCTCCTCCTCTCTTTGACATGAAAAAAGATCATTGCGAAAGCTCTCTCTCTCAAATTCTCTTCCCTCTTGAAATATTGTTCTTCATTTGTTGCTCTAGGCGGAGCTAAGTCGGGGTCATTCTCTCGACGTCGTGTACGGCAACGAGATTCCGGTGGAGCGGGAATTTTACCACTAGGGGCGTTCGGATTCAGTCTGCACATAGAGCCGAACTAACTCTTAGGGCAGTGCTTCGTGCGCGACTTCCCCGGAGGCCGGTAACTTTAATTTAATTTATTTTCTTGCAGATTTTAATCCGAAGTTTTGAAGAAAATTTCCAACAATCTAAGAGTTAGCTTCCCTGTGCGGAAAATTTTTCTTATTGTCGGTTTATAATTGCTTCTGTTCTAAACATCATCCATTTTAAAATAACATATTTTTCTGTCCTAAGCAACATATCGCTTGCTGGTACAAATATACATCTTCCTTAATAGTGTTGTTGTTACTTGCTGTAAACTTACAAAATATATTATTGGTCCCTCAAATTCGTGCTACTGTAGACATATAATAGATTGGAATAAATTAGCACTCAATCAACCAAACATTGCTTGCTAACATTTTTTGGAATAATACTGTTAGCAAACTTTCGTATATGCTAAGCATTTTATTTGCAAGTCCCTGTTACCTATATTTGCAAGTCTCTGTTAGCAAACAAATATCAAACTTTCGTACTGTTAGCAAATTGTTTCAATAGTTGCACTTCTCTATTACCAAGCTGTTAACATTTTACTTTGCTATCAATTGTTAACATTTCACATTACTTTGCAGGCCACATTTTTCGTATAGGAAAATTGTACTGTCCCTAAAAAACTATTTTATTAACAATTTGTACCGTCTCCAGGAAAATTGTTCAAAGAACAATATATATATATATATATATATATATATATATATATATATATATATATATATATATATATATTGGTAATATTTTTACCTTTAACATTTAAGTCTTTACCGAACTCGTTAATAAAATTGGTTTTCCAATTAACAAGATTAGTCTACCTTTTGCAATAAGTGGATTAATATTCTACAATAAATAAAATTTTGTCTTTGAGTAATTACGTCTATTTGTTGTTACCATTATTCTTGGAAAAGCAAAACGGTTACCATTTTGTTGTCATTCAATTCACTGTTACCATTTTGTTTTCACATATAATTGCTTAACAAGTATTCATTAAATTATTGCTAGACAATTTGTCTTATATCATTATTCACATTTAAGTAGCATATTATCATTAACATATATATTGTTATTAGCTACATAACAATTGTTGCTTCATAAGACTGATATTATCAATTGTCATTATTAGTTAAATTGACACCTTAGACAAATACTATTGTGTTAGTATTATTTTTTGTCAATACTAGTTTTCATTTTACTCAATATTTTAATTTAGGCTAAATCAAACAATTAATTAATTTAGTAAAAAAAAATCCTTTATTTTTAAAGTTCTAAAGTTAAGATTTGTTTGGGAACAAGCTGAAAGGGCCCTTCTGTCAACAAGACGAAATATCGTCTAAGCGACCGGTACTTAAGAGTTCATAGTGAACCTCCGCTTGCTGGGATCCGGCCCCTATAGCTAACCCAACCTTATCAAAACTTGAAAAACTAAAAATTTAAGGGTTTATTACTGAAATTATTTTAATTGTTAATTTTAGCTCAAAACCATCTTATTGAGTAAATATAATTTTTTCAGACCTTAGAAATATGACTTCCAAGGAAGAGACTTTCTCTGCAAAGCCTACAAAATTCAATGGCACCTACTTCAAGAGGTGGCAGAGCCAGATGAAATTCTGGCTTACCATCTTAGGTCTGATTTCTGCCTTTCATGGGTCCACACTGTCACGCCCCGCTCCCGTAGGAGCGATCGTCCTCGCTAAGGCGTGATGCCGCACGAGCCTAGATTGCGCTCGTGCAAGGCAATTCCATAACGGCCGATTACATCGGCGGCGACGGGGTCGTCGCACAGAAGTCCCAAGCAGAAACATTGAATATATTGCAGCGGAATTTAAAGAAGAACACATGAACACAAGTCATTCAAAAGAATCTCTTTATTGATATTGAATACAAGATTACATTTGTGGGCGCAAGGCCAAATTACAATGTCTCTCGTGCTCACTTTTCTCTCATTTATAAGTCACTCTGCTCTCTCTCATCTCTCGATTACAATGCTTGAGCCAGCGGAAGCTTCGGAAGGCGATGTCCATACATTATGTCCCGTATAAGTCTTCGAATCCATGTGGTCGCACGCTTCGAATCGCCAAGGAACTCCATGCCTCGACGCATCCAAGCGAGCTCCGCGCCACGAGCTTCTACCTGTGCCTGCACATGAAACACTGTGTGGGTGTCAGTACCACTGTACTGGCGGAGTGAGCTCCTCGCCCACCCATACAAAACCAACACGTTTCATTTACTTTGTGCAACATAAACCCTTTTATGATTGTCTTTTTATTCTTGCCTTAGGATCAGTTTTAGGACCGGCGCCTTAGCGCAACTTGTGTATCGGAACCATCCCGTGCTTGCAATGTCAACGTTAACTCATACTTTGTCTCTAGACTACTCCTCGTGCCAACAACGTTAACCTATCAAGTCGTGTTCGCCTTACGGCCAAAATTAGGGACGCAACTACTCGAAGGACTCCTTTTCCTTGCCTCTAGACCTTTCTCGTGCTTGCATTGTCGACGCACCGACTTATACTTATCTTTCGTGCCAAACTCTGGGACGTAACTACTCGGTCGTGCCATACTCGATTCGTGCTTCAATACCTCCGAGGCAGCGCCTCCTCGCTTAGTCTCGCCTACACTTGTGTTGTGACAACGCGGCCGTGCCTCATATTTCGAGGCCGTGCCTGTAAGCCCCTGTTTTTCAAATTTTAGTTAAATTAGTGCTAATTAAATTTTTATGTCATTTATAGCCTTAAATAATTATTAGGAATTTTCAAGAAATTTTAAATGATTTTTAAATGATTTTTAAATGAGTTTTATATATTAAAAATATCACTTTGCAATTTATTTAAATGTTTTAATACCATTTTGTAATTTTTAGAATTGTTTTTATATCATTATGCAATATTTAAATTGTTTTAATATCTGTTTGTAATTTTCTAATTTGTTTTGTAGTCAGTTTGTAATTAATTATTTATTTTAGCTACGGTATGCAAATTCTAAATTGCATTTAAAGCTGTTAGGACCTGTTTGTAATATTCTAAAACTCTAGGGACCTAAACCTAAAAACATCCCACGACCTTCTCTCTCCTCCCCCACGTCTCACCGCCACGTCGCCGACGACCGACCCCGATATTTCCCGTCTTTTCCGGCGACCAACCGACCTCCCTTCCCTATAAACAAACCCTAGACTCAGCCCTAACCCTAGAACGACCCCACGACCACCATCGACGCCCCCACAGCCCATCTCCTCCCCCATTTCCCTTCCCCGTAACCCTAACTCCGGCGAGACTCGTTCACTACTCCACAGCGACCTTCACTGCCAACCACCGCCGTCGACGAGTTCGCCGCAGCGAGCTGAGTCGATCGCCACCACTCCGCCGCGACCACATCGCCTCAGCCGCCGTCGAGCACCCTCGAAACCCATTGAGAAGTCGGACACGTAAGTGGCAGCGTCAAATACGTGTCGTGCGTGTCTCGTTTTCACGCACGACGTTCGCCTGGACACGAGCGTCCTAGGAGTAAGTCTGGACACAATAAATTCGACCTGTGCGTGTCGTGCTTAGCACAGACACGCGACACCTGTGTCCCTAACTGTCAGGACACAGGATTTGTTATATCGGGTTTACTGTTATTAGATTTAAAACCTAAATAAAATCAACCCGAGGCCCACCCTAACAGCAAGCCCGCTCAGGCCCACTGGCCAGCGGGTGGGGCTCTAAGTATCACCCTACAGTACAGAGGGCCGAGTTCGAGCCCTCTGTCTGTTTTCTTTTGTTTTTGTTTTTATTTTCTTTTGTTTTTGTTTTGTTTTATATATATATATATATATATATATATATATATATATATATATATATATATGTATATATGTAATTAAGTATTTTTATATATATACTGTTATATAAGTATATATATATATACAATATTTATGTATTTGTGTATATATGTATATATATATTTCTTTATGTATAAATAAACTATTATATATTATAATTATTGTTTTATACATATATATACATATATTATGTTTATATTTATATGTATATATTATATATTTAATTCTTTATGTATATATATGTATTTTCTATATATATACATATATGTTATATATGTATATGTATATATGCATAATTATTTAGCCTAAGTAATTTATGTAATATTATGCCTATGTATATTTTAATATATGTAAATATTACTTGTCATATTTTTATGGCTATTATGTAAAAATTCACATAGTTAAAATATTAATATTTATTTTGCACTTTTTAACCAATTTGTATTTTAGTGTATTTAAATTACTGCAACCATTTGGTGTCCAAGCCTAGCATGGGTATTTGGGCTCAAATGTGTTTTCACACATTCAAGACCTGTACAAGTCATATTGGACTTGATTCATGGCCTTGGGTCCTGTATCTGAACTTTGGTTCAAATTATATACATGGACAAAATATGCAGATAATTAATTATTTAAATTCAATTTTGTACAAATGCTGTTTTTGATTTTCTAAAAATACTTAAAGTTTTGCTAAAATTATGAAAAAATAGTATTTAGATACTATGTTAAGTTGGCTAATTTAGTATAATTTTTGTAATATTTAATTTACTGTTTTGCCCCTAGTTTGACATATGAAACCAAAACTCATTTTCTGTATACTTAGGAAAACTGATTTTTATAAAATATTTGTACTGGTTAATAAATTCCAGAAAAATTATAATAAATTTCTATGATTAACAAGGATCACTTTGATACTTTACTTTAAGAAAAACTAGGCTTTTTGTCTATCTCTAAAATTGTTAGAACACAATGATCTTTTGATTTATTTATTGATTAATTACGACTTGTAGCTTTTTGTGTTATTTGGAGTTTTAGTCAGGTTGAACCCCATCCCTCACTAGTGTAAAGACCCTAGAAAGTTAGTTAACATACTGTGTCACCCCACATTGGTCTCCTATACTAAAATTATCATTTTGGCTAGGTGCCCAGTCACAAGTCGTGTTTCACCAATTAGTGTCCTAGTGTTTTAGCTTAGTGTAAAACTAAGTTGTTGTATTTACTTCTACAGTGACGAGTTACCGGACATCCATAGCACATTTATCGCAGCTTGTTTTACTTTGCTAGAGGCAAGTACTTTCTACGAACTTTACATACTGCTAGAACAATAAACTGCGACTTACCAACCATGTTAAATGCTGATCCTTTGGATAGCAAGTTAGAACTTTACATGTTGTATTACTATCAGTCTCTACCATGTTTAGGACAGTATCTCATATCTCTCACATGCTTTATATCGTTCTCGTGTCTCCCACATGTTATTACTGTTTTCATATCTCTCACATGTTTAAAATAACGGGTTAAGGGAAACTGCTAGTAATATACGTGATCATGACCCCCTTCTCCGTATGTATTTACCGCGCTCGGGGACATTCTATATGTAACCTTGCCGTAGGTTCTGATCTCGCGTTTGTGTATGGATATACACCGATGCCGTTCGTGCACGTATGTGCATGCCAGAAAAACTTGATATGTGCCGCTGTACATCCTGATTACCTATTGACCGATTCACGTACATACTACAGTTTTAAACTTTTAAACTATATGTTGTCATTTCCTAAAAAGAACCAATTAAACCATGATATGCCATGATTCCAGTTTATTACCTTCCTGTTCATGCTTTGTATATTTAGTTTGCTAGAAAACAGTACTTGCTTCCGTCCTGACAGGATAACGTTGTAGGTATACTTACTGAGGAGGAGTTGCTCTGTGATTCGTATTATGGAGTCACTGCCGAGGACCCGGTTTTGCCATGCGAGGATGTTCCTGCGGGGAGACTCGCCTAGTTTGCGTAGTCACTTGGGATACTTAGTGTAGTCATGTATTAGACTACGTATTTTGTAACTGGACATGTATCCAGTTTTACATTTCAGACTTGTACTTTGGACTTATTTCTATATATGAGATGACATTTGTGTTTGGAGCATTTATGATTCTTCTTCACTTATAGAACTGTTAGCACATTTAGTCTTATCTTATTATCTCTAGAACAGCTTACTGCGCTTTATCTTAAGCGTAGGCTGGACATGGCTCGGCCCGGCCCAACAATTTGGGTAACGGGTCCGTGACATGTTTTTTTGACGGCCCATGCAGGTCCTGACTAAACTGTTTGGTTACGTTATTGTACCAAGCATGCCTGCAATTAGGAACTTAAGGTAATTAGACAACATTAGGAAAGACGCTTAGAACACTTAGAGGAATGCTAGGATTGCAACATAGGAAATACATCACATGTTTGCTATTATAATTAGATTTTCTTGCATATGATTACTTACTTTAAATAATTCCTTATAAGTCTTTTTATGTGTAATTTAGATGGTGCTTACTCGTTCATCCCATGTCACGCCCCACTCCCGTAGGAGCGATCGTCCTCGCTAAGGCGTGATGCCGCACGAGCCTAGATTGCGCTCGTACAAGGCGGGTTCCATAACGGCCGATTACAGCGGCTGCGACGGGGTCGTCGCACAGAAGTCCCGAGCAGAGACATAGAATAATAGCAGCGGAATTTAGAACAAAACACAAGTTATCAAAAGAAGCTCTTTATTGATATTGAACAAAGGTTACATTGGGGGCGCAAGGCCAATATTACAATCACTCAAGCTCACTCTTCTCACATTACAAGTTCACTCAGCTCTTTCTCATCTCTCAATTACATGCTTGAATCAGCGGAAGCTTCGAAAGGCGATGTCCATACATTATGTCCCGTATAAGTCTTTAGTTCATGCGGCCGCACGCTTCGACTCGCCAAGGAACTCCGTGCCTCGACGCACCCAAGCGAGCTCCGCGCCACGAGCTTCTACCTGCGCCTGCACATGAAACACTGTGTGGGTGTCAGTACCACTGTACTGGTGGAGTGAGCTTCTCGCCCACCCATACAAAACCTACACGTTCATTTACTTTGTGCAGTTTAAAACCCTTTCGATTGTCTTTCTAGTCTTGCCTTAGGTTCAGTTTTAGGACCGGCGCCTTGGCGCAACTTGTGTGTCAAAACCATCCCGTGCTTGCAATGTCAACGTTACTCATACTTTGCCTCTAGACCACTTTTCGTGCCACAATATTAACCTATCAGGTCGTGCTTGCCTTTCGGCCAGAATTAGAGACGCAACTACGCGGTAGTACCCAATTTTCTTACGACCATGCTGTAATTCCTTTGTGCCGTGCCTCGCAACTCAGTGCCGACAACTCAAGACTCAATGCCACATCTCGTGCCGAAGCACGCCGCCTTCGCTGTTGCCAAATCTTAGGCCCAGACTTTGTGTCTTTCTTTCTGCATACTACATACATATTCAACTCAACTCAATCCAAAGGCATACACGCGGTTAGCCGCTATCTGCCGACATCTATATGAACTTGGTCACTGGCTCTCAGAGCCATAGTGGACTCCTCTTTCTTTTATTAGACGGGCGTCCCTTTCAGCGCAAGGTAGCTAGCCCCGCTTCAAGTCCCCGCCTAACCCGTGCAAAGCACAGTTTATCTTTTGTTCCCCAATGCCCGCAACGGTCCCGTGGCCTCGGGCTTGCCGTGCGGGGGAACTTTCACCCTGTCGACAAGTTGCATGTTTCCCAATGCCCGCAGCGGTTCCGAGGCCTCGGGTTTGCCGTGCGGGGAAACTCACTTTGTCGACAAGTTGTCCAATGACCATGCAAGACGCGATCGACACTTTCTAAATCTGAGTCCGCCACGACGACCTATAGACGCGGGCATCCTTCTTTCTTCTGAAACCGCCTCGACGACCTATAGTCGCGAGCATTCTTCTTTCTTCTGAAACCGCCTCCCCGACCTATAGTCGCGAGGCCTCGCCGACCTGTAGTCGCGAGCATAATCCTCTCTTGCCCCTTTCTCCAAACTCAATAAATCAACCGTGGCCCGTGCCTTAAAACACTATGACCGTGCCATCGTGCCTCAATCCAACTTCTGTTCTACGTGACGTTATCGCCCAAGTCATACTTTGTATGACGGGCCTTGGGATCGTGGGACTATTTAACCTGTCAACCGCAGAATGAGCGGGACAACACTTGGAATGACTTAGGTCGACCGGCATAACTTTGCCTAACTTACTCAGCCTACAACTTAACGAACAAAGGCTGCGTCGAGCCTTGCTTCGATGGAACGTGCCGTGCACCGTTCAACTTTGAACGACCAAGTCATTTGGGTACTTAGACTTACGCCGGCAGTCATGCGACGTAACTTAACTCCTGGGCAAGCCAGGGCTATGCCAAGCCCTGGACGATGAGACCGTGCATGCTTATGAAGCATTTATGCGGGCGACGCCTATAACTTACGCTGCGATCATAACTTGCCTACTCAACCAACTTCCTTCTCCCAAGCCACGGGACGAAGGACCGAGTGTCATTTTCAAAGCACGTCGTGCACCAACTCTAAGCCGACCGTGGGACGTTTTCCATGTTCTAACTCAATTCAAACCGTCGGGATTATTCCCTTAGCTATGTGGATGCGTAGCTTTTATTATCAAGCCTAACTTGTGCAAGTTGAAAAAAACGATTTATTATGTGAAGGCAAAGATGAGGAGAGTTCACCGAAACTACCCCACCTGAGCGATGTCTTCAAACGGCCGTTACAAGGCCAAGTCCGAACGCCGTCGGCGTTTCGATTCCTCCGATTGACTGAGCGGGACGGGGCACTACAACATACACCACTCAGAACAAGTCTCGTCCTCGAGACTTACTGAGTGCTTATTCACTTATCACTTTACTTTTCCTTCTAGACCTCTCGCACACACTTCTCCTATGCGTTCCCTCAAATCCGAGCCACGCTCGCACTATCCTCAATCCTTTCTTCAAAACTCACGATCTCAAAATCCTCGACACCTTTCCGTTCCTTATGTCTCACTTGATTCAACGTATCACTTAGTATGGATCGTGCACATATCTTAGGCGTCCCCAAAATACATGCATTTCAACCAAGCCTCGTGATAGAGAATCCACCATCACCACTCGAGTCAGATCGTACACATATTCGGGCGCCCATGATATACGTGCATGTCAACTGAAACTCACGAGTGGTGCCTCCGTAACTCCTATCGCTTCACGCTCGGACGTCTGTCTAACTACTAGGCTATGTCTTTTTGGCTAAGGTTATTCGTCAGCATTGGAATCATAGTTCCCAAACAACAATATCAACACTGACCCCATCCTAAGGTCAAACCAAGTTGACAGTACGGGTTTTCTACCCAAGCTTGCATCACTCTGATTTCTACACATCGAGCATCGATTTCCTACGCACATCCCAACATTTGTCGTACGGGGTCTGAGTAATTCGGCAAGGCCATCATACTTCAACTTACGTTCAACCTAATTCCACGACGTATCCACATCGCTCGTTCAACAAACCATCTTGCATAGGCTATCTCTTCAAATACGTTCGACATAATACGCCTATTAATCCTTCCAAGTTAAGCACGCTACTACGTAATTCACCGCTAAACCATAATCCACATTTCACATTTTCGAAGTCATCTCTACCAATTCACGCAACCGATCACGAGGTCGTCTAGCTTAACAACATGTTGCACCCCGATCTCACGCGAGTCAGATTAACCGCGGTGGGCATGAATCACCATGCACGCTCCCGCGAGATAGTCATTCTCATCGGGACGTAACTCTTGTTTTGTGTCTAGACTAATTCATTCTCGATGCGTGGGTTGGACCTACTCAATCCTCAAGTTCATTTCATTCATCGATCACAAGTCATCCTCGAATTCTCCTTCGCCTCAAACCAACAAGTCGAGATAATCGTAGTTGCTGCGTCCTAACTCTGAGTTCGATCATTCCCGCAACATGAATCACCATGTCTGCGCTCACGCAGAACGATCGCCCCCAAGTCTGACGCAACGCATGTGCGAGGCTAGAGTTGCGCTCGCACAAGACAAGAATGTCGACGTTGTGGTTATCAACGTAACCATCAAGACACTCTCATTTTCCCCCATCATTCATCTTAGTCAAACTCCTAAGCATCACATCCAACCGAACGATAACACCGCACGATCGTCACTCGCCGAGTTAGAGTACCCCCGAGTTATCGCATATCGATCTTTGATACGCCTCAATACCATCGACGATATACGTAACCTGACGATCTTCCTTTGCAACCAATTTCGAGCCGTGCGAATGACGTTACCGTCTGACCGGATAATCTCCTCGACATTCAAATTCAAGTTCGATCATTATTCCTCAAACAATTCGCAACATCAATTTCCTTAATTTGCATCCTTCCTTTATTAATCGATCGACATCCCTGAGGCTATCGCATACACCACTCAGGGATGAAGTCATTCAACGAATCCTCAAAACTATCCTTTGACTCAAAATCGACTTCTTCAAATTTTCCGTTCGAACCATTCCTCGAATTCCAAGCACGCTCATCTATATCGCATCGACGTTATCGCCGCTCGATAGTACCCCTATCGATAGTTGACTCACTTTACTCAATCGAGTTAAACTCATTCTTGCTCGACACTATTCAATTCCCGCACTCGACTTTTCTAAGGTCGACGCAACTTTGGTGTATATGCCCAGCCCGACTTAGCCAACCGTGCTTACGCAAACCATCTTTTGTTTCTTATCAAAATCTGTTCTCCTATATTTTGCAAAATAGTTAGACTTATTGTATGGACATCCCGTGGGACAATTGAGAGAGAGCGCACCAACGATTTCAATATGCGGAAGCAACTTTCAGAGTTTGCGGAAGCAACGAGTTAAAGAATTCAATCGATAGTCCAAGGACGTAAAGCCGTGCTCTGATACCACTATGTCACGCCCCACTCCCGTAGGAGCGATCGTCCTCGCTAAGGCGTGATGCCGCACGAGCCTAGATTGCGCTCGTGCAAGGCGGGTTCCATAACGGCCGATTACAGCGGCTGCGACGGGGTCGTCGCACAGAAGTCCCGAGCAGAGACATAGAATAATAGCAGCGGAATTTAGAACAAAACACAAGTTATCAAAAGAAGCTCTTTATTGATATTGAACAAAGGTTACATTGGGGGCGCAAGGCCAATATTACAATCACTCAAGCTCACTCTTCTCACATTACAAGTTCACTCAGCTCTTTCTCATCTCTCAATTACATGCTTGAATCAGCGGAAGCTTCGAAAGGCGATGTCCATACATTATGTCCCGTATAAGTCTTTAGTTCATGCGGCCGCACGCTTCGACTCGCCAAGGAACTCCGTGCCTCGACGCACCCAAGCGAGCTCCGCGCCACGAGCTTCTACCTGCGCCTGCACATGAAACACTGTGTGGGTGTCAGTACCACTGTACTGGTGGAGTGAGCTTCTCGCCCACCCATACAAAACCTACACGTTCATTTACTTTGTGCAGTTTAAAACCCTTTCGATTGTCTTTCTAGTCTTGCCTTAGGTTCAGTTTTAGGACCGGCGCCTTGGCGCAACTTGTGTGTCAAAACCATCCCGTGCTTGCAATGTCAACGTTACTCATACTTTGCCTCTAGACCACTTTTCGTGCCACAATATTAACCTATCAGGTCGTGCTTGCCTTTCGGCCAGAATTAGAGACGCAACTACGCGGTAGTACCCAATTTTCTTACGACCATGCTGTAATTCCTTTGTGCCGTGCCTCGCAACTCAGTGCCGACAACTCAAGACTCAATGACACATCTCGTGCCGAAGCACGCCGCCTTCGCTGTTGCCAAATCTTAGGCCCAGACTTTGTGTCTTTCTTTCTGCATACTACATACATATTCAACTCAACTCAATCCAAAGGCATACACGCGGTTAGCCGCTATCTGCCGACATCTATATGAACTTGGTCACTGGCTCCCAGAGCCATAGTGGACTCCTCTTTCTTTTATTAGACGGGCGTCCCTTTCAGCGCAAGGTAGCTAGCCCCGCTTCAAGTCCCCGCCTAACCCGTGCAAAGCACAGTTTATCTTTTGTTCCCCAATGCCCGCAACGGTCCCGTGGCCTCGGGCTTGCCGTGCGGGGGAACTTTCACCCTGTCGACAAGTTGCATGTTTCCCAATGCCCGCAGCGGTTCCGAGGCCTCGGGTTTGCCGTGCGGGGAAACTCACTTTGTCGGCAAGTTGTCCAATGACCATGCAAGACGCGATCGACACTTTCTAAATCTGAGTCCGCCACGACGACCTATAGACGCGGGCATCCTTCTTTCTTCTAAAACCGCCTCGACGACCTATAGTCGCGAGCATTCTTCTTTCTTCTGAAACCGCCTCCCCGACCTATAGTCGCGAGGCCTCGCCGACCTGTAGTCGCGAGCATAATCCTCTCTTGCCCCTTTCTCCAAACTCAATAAATCAACCGTGGCCCGTGCCTTAAAACACTATGACCGTGCCATCGTGCCTCAATCCAACTTCTGTTCTACGTGACGTTATCGCCCAAGTCATACTTTGTATGACGGGCCTTGGGATCGTGGGACTATTTAACCTGTCAACCGCAGAATGAGCGGGACAACACTTGGAATGACTTAGGTCGACCGGCATAACTTTGCCTAACTTACTCAGCCTACAACTTAACGAACAAAGGCTGCGTCGAGCCTTGCTTCGATGGAACGTGCCGTGCACCGTTGAACTTTGAACGACCAAGTCATTTGGGTACTTAGACTTACGCCGGCAGTCATGCGACGTAACTTAACTCCTGGGCAAGCCAGGGCTATGCCAAGCCCTGGACGATGAGACCGTGCATGCTTATGAAGCATTTATGCGGGCGACGCCTATAACTTACGCTGCGATCATAACTTGCCTACTCAACCAACTTCCTTCTCCCAAGCCACGGGACGAAGGACCGAGTGTCATTTTCAAAGCACGTCGTGCACCAACTCTAAGCCGACCGTGAGACGTTTTCCATGTTCTAACTCAATTCAAACCGTCGGGATTATTCCCTTAGCTATGTGGATGCGTAGCTTTTATTATCAAGCCTAACTTGTGCAAGTTGAAAAAAACGATTTATTATGTGAAGGCAAAGATGAGGAGAGTTCACCGAAACTACCCCACCTGAGCGATGTCTTCAAACGGCCGTTACAAGGCCAAGTCCGAACGCCGTCGGCGTTTCGATTCCTCCGATTGACTGAGCGGGACGGGACACTACATCCCAGTATGTTACCCCCGAGAATGGGGCCCTCCATATCCAGTCAGCTGACCAGTTGACTGATACACCTCCACCTACCACATTCCCCCACTCCACAGATCCACAGACCCAGATACCACCTTCCACATCCCAATCCCAGCAGGCCCCGATACTTCCACCACCCCCTATCACTATACCCACCCAGGCTTCCGTCACACTCGACAGGACCCAGCTGCTCACACTGATCCAGGGGTTCCTAACAACCCATCAGGAGCAGACTACCCTACTCCGCCAGAGCATGGAGCGTTCTGAGGGACGTCCCGTAGTTCCACCACCTGTAGAGCCACGGCAGAAAGCGAGGACGATCAAGGACTTCATGGGTCTGAATCCCAAGGAGTTCTCAGGGACTGAGGGCATAGTAGTAGCAGATGACTGGCTAGATTCTGTAGAGAGGAAGCTTCTGGGAGTTAGGATGCCGGATGACCTTCAGGTCGAGGCAGCAGGATTTCTGCTGATAGACTTAGTCGGAGTCTGGTTCAGGAATGAGCCGTTGTTCGCGAGAGGTAGAGCCACCTGGGACCAGTTCAAGACCCAGTTCAAGAAGAAGTTCTTCTCGACCACTGCTAGAGTAGCCATGGGGCTACGATTCCAGAACATCCAGCAGGGGAACCGTTCTGTTGATGAGTATGCGGCAGAGTTTAGTCGCCTGAGCCGTTTTGCTCCTAGTCTGGTTGCTGATCCAGAGGAGATGACCCGTAGGTTTTGCCATGGTCTAGTTCCAGACATTGGCATTCTTATAGTGGCGAACGGTACGACTGACTACTACCAGAGCCTAGAGTTGGCCCGGAGCATTGAGGAGCGTCTTCTGTCTAGCAAGAGGCCGGCTTCTGTACATCATGAGGGACCGTCCAAGCGTCAGGCTTTCCAGCAGAGAGCACCGACGCCACCCCAGCAGACTTACCGTCCCCCTACATCACATCATCCGACCCAGCCAGTTAGAGCCCCGGGACCTCAGCAGCAGCAGAAGGGGACTATATGTTCATTCTGTAGAAGGGTAGGCCACGACGCTTTCGTTTGTAGGAAGAGGTTGGGGCAGTGTTTAGCTTGTGGGTCTGCCATCCATCAGATTCGGGACTGCCCAGTAGCCAAGGGACCCCAGGAAAAGACTTATAGCCTAGTCCTTGAGCCGAAGCCGGAACAGGTTTCGGGAGGTTAGTTTTGATCGTAGCCTTAGTCATTTGTTGCATTGCTTGCTATGTTAGAATATTGTCGGGTCTTCAATCCTTGTGAATTTCGAGGACGAAATTTTTCAAGGAGGGAAGACTTGTAAGCCCCTATTTTTCAAATTTTAGTTAAATTAGTGCTAATTAAATTTTTATGTCATTTATAGCCTTAAATAATTATTAGGAATTTTTAGGAATTTTCTAGAAATTTTAAATGATTTTTAAATGAGTTTTATATATTAAAAATATCACTTTGCAATTTATTTAAATGTTTTAATACCATTTTATAATTTTTAGAATTGTTTTTATATCATTATGCAATATTTAAATTGTTTTAATATCTGTTTGTAATTTTCTAATTTGTTTTGTAGTCAGTTTGTAATTAATTATTTGTTTTAGCTACGGTATGCAAATTCTAAATTACATTTAAAGCTGTTAGGACCTGTTTGTAATATTCTAAAACTCTAGGGACCTAAACCTAAAAACATCCCACGACCTTCTCTCTCGTCCCCCACGTCTCACCGCCACGTCGCCGACGACCGACCCCGATATTTCTTGTCTTTCCCGGCGACCAACCGACCTCCCTTCCCTATAAAACAAACCCTAGACTCAGCCCTAACCCTAGAACGACCCCACGACCACCATCGACGCCCCCACAGCCCATCTCCTCCCCTATTTCCCTTCCCCGTAACCCTAACTCCGGCGAGACTCGTTCACTACTCCACAGCGACCTTCACTGCCAACCACCGCCGTCGACGAGTTCGCCGCAGCGAGCTGAGTCGATCGCCACCACTCCGCCGCGACCACATCGCCTCAGCCGCCGTCGAGCACCCTCGAAACCCATTGAGAAGTCGGACACGTAAGTGGCAGCGTCAAATACGTGTCGTGCGTGTCTCGTTTTCACGCACGACGTTCGCCTGGACACGAGCGTCCTAGGAGTAAGTCTGGACACAATAAATTCGACCTGTGCGTGTCGTGCTTAGCACAGACACGCTACACCTGTGTCCCTAACTGTCAGGACACAGGATTTGTTATATCGGGTTTACTGTTATTAGATTTAAAACCTAAATAAAATCAACCCGAGCCCCACCCTAACAGCAAGCCCGCTCAGGCCCACTGGCCAGCGGGTGGGGCTCTAAGTATCACCCTACAGTACAGAGGGCCGAGTTCGAGCCCTCTGTCTGTTTTCTTTTGTTTTTGTTTTTATTTTCTTTTGTTTTTGTTTTGTTTTATATATATATATATATATATATATATATATATATATATGTATTTAGATATATATGTATATATGTAATTAAGTATTTTTATATATATACTGTTATATAAGTATATATATATACAATATTTATGTATTTGTGTATATATGTATATATATATATATTTCTTTATGTATAAATAAACTATTATATATTATAATTATTGTTTTATACATATATATACATATATTATGTTTATATTTATATGTATATATTATATATTTAATTCTTTATGTATATATGTATTTTCTATATATATACATATATGTTATATATGTATATGTATATATGCATAATTATTTAGCCTAAGTAATTTATGTAATATTATGCCTATGTATATTTTAATATATGTAAATATTACTTGTCATATTTTTATGGCTATTATGTAAAAATTTACATAGTTAAAATATTAATATTTATTTTGCACTTTTTAACCAATTTGTATTTTAGTGTATTTAAATTACTGCAACCATTTGGTGTCCAAGCCTAGCATGGGTATTTGGGCTCAAATGTGTTTTCACACATTCAAGACCTGTACAAGTCATATTGGACTTGATTTATGGCCTTGGGTCCTGTATTTGAACTTTGGTTCAAATTATATATATGGACAAAATACGCAGATAATTAATTATTTAAATTCAATTTTGTACAAATGCTGTTTTTGATTTTCTAAAAATACTTAAAGTATTGCTAAAATTATGGAAAAATAGTATTTAGATACTATGTTAAGTTGGCTAATTTAGTATAATTTTTGTAATATTTAATTTACTGTTTTGCCCCTAGTTTGGCATATGAAACCAAAACTCATTTTCTGTATACTTAGGAAAACTGATTTTTATAAAATATTTGTACTGGTTAATAAATTCCAGAAAAATTATAATAAATTTCTATGATTAACAAGGATCACTTTGATACTTTACTTTAAGAAAAACTAGGCTTTTTGTCTATCTCTAAAATTGTTAGAACACAATAATCTTTTGATTTATTTATTGATTAATTACGACTTGTAGCTTTTTGTGTTATTTGGAGTTTTAGTCAGGTTGAACCCCATCCCTCACTAGTGTAAAGACCCTAGAAAGTTAGTTAACATAGTGTGTCACCCCACATTGGTCTCCTATGCTAAATCATTATTTTGGCTAGGTGCCCAGTCACAAGTCGTGTTTCACCAATTAGTGTCCTAGTGTTTTAGCTTAGTGTAAAACTAAGTTGTTGTATTTACTTCTACAGTGACGAGTTACCGGACATCCATAGCACATTTATCGCAGCTTGTTTTAGTTTGCTAGAGGCAAGTACTTTCTACGAACTTTACATACTGCTAGAACAATAAACTGCGACTTACCAACCATGTTAAATGCTGATCCTTGGGGTAGCAAGTTAGAACTTTACATGTTGTATTACTATCAGTCTCTACCATGTTTAGGACAGTATCTCATATCTCTCACATGCTTTATATCGTTCTCGTGTCTCCCACATGTTATTACTGTTTTCATATCTCTCACATGTTTAAAATAACGGGTTAAGGGGAAACTGCTAGTAATGTACGTGATCATGACCCCCTTCTCCGTATGTATTTACCGCGCTCGGGGACATTCTATATGTAACCTTGCCGTAGGTTCTGATCTCGCGTTTGTGTATGGATATACACCGATGCCGTTCGTGCACGTATGTGCATGCCAGAAAAACTTGATATGTGCCGCTGTACATCCTGATTACCTATTGACCGATTCACGTACATACTACAGTTTTAAACTTTTAAACTATATGTTGTCATTTCCTAAAAAGAACCAATTAAACCATGATATGCCATGATTCCAGTTTATTACCTTCCTGTTCATGCTTTGTATATTTAGTTTGCTAGAAAACAGTACTTGCTCCCGTCCTGATAGGATAACGTTGTAGGTATACTTACTGAGGAGGAGTTGCTCTGTGATTCGTATTATGGAGTCACTGTCGAGGACCCGGTTTTGCCATGCGAGGATGTTCCTGCGGGGAGACTCGCCTAGTTTGCGTAGTCACTTGGGATACTTAGTGTAGTCATGTATTAGACTACGTATTTTGTAACTGGACATGTATCCAGTTTTACATTTCAGACTTGTACTTTGGACTTATTTCTATATATGAGATGACTTTTGTGTTTGGAGCATTTATGATTCTTCTTCACTTATAGAACTGTTAGCACATTTAGTCTTATCTTGTTATCTCTAGAACAGCTTACTGTGCTTTATCTTAAGCGTAGGCTGGACATGGCTCGGCCCGGCCCAACAATTTGGGTAACGGGTCATGACAGTGCCCAACAACTTAACACTCGACGCCACATCTCGTGCCGAAGCACGTCGCCTTCGCTGTAGCCAAATCTTAGGCTCAGACATTGTGTCTTTTTAACTCATACATATTCAACTCAATCCAAAGGCACCCACGCGGATTGCCGCCCGTGCCGACACATCTATATGAAAGGTCACTGGCCTAACTAGCCATTTTGGACGTAGCCTGGCAAACGAGACCCTTGCACCGCCGGTTGCGATCCTCGATGCAAGTCCCCGTACTACCAATTGTCTATTACCCAGCTCGGCTACAATCAGTTCTTCCTAGGCCGAGTCGGTCCCGTGGCCCCGGGTTGCCGCTCGAAGAACCACCCCTTGTCGACAAGTCGTCCATGACCACGCGCCTATGCTAACTTCTAGACTTAACGTAATGCAAGGTCTATCATCATCATTTTACTTCTTTTGCTTTACTCTTTCCACTTTTCATACATCATTCGCAGAGCCCAAACCAGGGTTACCTCGGCGACTGAACCACAGTCCCGACATATTTTTTCTCGGCGACTAACCATCGCTTAGACTTAACATTCTTTGAACTCAGGGAACGGCTACTGCATAGCCTTCCAACTTAACTTGAACATAACGTGTTTTCTTAAGTATCGACCGACCGTGGCTAACTTTCCACTGAACCAACCGTGGCTCGTGCCTCTAAACCGACTCATGTTCTACGCAACGCTGTCGCCCAAGTCATACTTCATATGACGGGCCTTGGGGTCGTGGGACTATTAATCTTGACAATCGCAGAATGAGCGGGACAGCACGTAGAATAACTTAGGTCGACCGGCATAACTTTGCCTAACTCACTCAAGCCTACAACTTAACCCAAGGGACGAGCAAAGGCTATGCCAAGCCTTGCGGGACAGGACCGTGCATGCTTTAGCAAGCATTCATGCGGGCGACGCCTATGACTTAGGCTAATTTCATAGTTTTGTGTCAAAGACCAACTTTCCATCTCCCAAGCCACGGGACGAAGGACCGAGTGTCATTTTCAAAGCACGCCGTGCACCAACTCTAAGCCGACCGTGGGACATTTTCCATGTTCTAACTCATTTTGACCCGTCGGGATTATTCCTTTAGCTATGTGGATTCATCTCTTTTATTATTAAGCCTACTTGTGCAAGTTGAAAATGCGATTTATTATGTGAAGGCAAAGATGAGGCAAGTTCACCGAAACTACCCCATCTGAGCGAGCGGTCGCTTTGACCGAGCGATGTCTTCGAGCAGCCGTTGCAAGGCTAAGTTCCAACGCCGTCGGCATTTCGATTCCTCCGATTGACTTTACGGGACGGGGCACTACATCATACACCACTCAGAACAAGTCTCGTCCTCGAGACTTTCCTGAAGGCAAGCCATCATACACGAGACTAATTCGTACACATTTCGCTTACGCGTTTCCTCGATTCCGAGCCACGCTCGCACGATTATCAATCTTTCCGTTAACATGATTTCAAGGTCTCGACACTCTCGTTCCCCAAGTCGTACTCGAACTCAACGTATCACTTGGTTGGATCGTGCACGCATTCCAAGCGTCCCCAAAATACATGCATTCAGCCAAGCCGCATGATAGAGAATTTGTCATTCTCACTCGAGTCGCATCGTGCACATACCCAAGCGTCCCTGAAATATATGCATGTCAGTCGAATCTCGTGAGCAGGGTTTCCTATATTCGTGATTCATGCTATCCATCCATGCCAATCCTCAAGATCAATCCTTTCGATTGCTAACACTTGTAACATGGCGTCTCGTCTAACCACTAGGCCGATCTTTGCAAGGCTAAGTCAATGTCAGGATTGGAATCATAGTTTCCCAACAATAATGCCAACACTGACCCCAATCCTAGGGTCAAACCAAAGTCGATCATATGGGGTCTTCTACCCAAGCTCGCGTCACTCAGATTTCTAAACATTGCGCACGATCACCTATTCGCATCAATGCGTTCCTTGCACAGAATTCAAATCCGTTCAATCACCAATTCTAACCAATTCATGTATTCGATCACGAGGTCATCTAGCTCGACAATACGTTGTGTCCCAATCTCACGCGAGTCCGATTATCCACGGCGGTTCGTGAATCACCACGCAACGCTCCCGCGGAATAATCATTCTCATCGGGGCGTAACTCTTGTTTGAGTTTAGACTTATTTATTCTCGATACATGGATTGGGCCTACTCAATCCACAAACTTAATCATCAAGCACACCGAAATGTTTTCAAGTCACCTTCGCGTCAAACCACAAGTCGAAGCATACAAAATTGCCACGCCATGCAAGTTTGATCACCCCCGCTGTATGAATCACCATACCAGCGCTCACGCGGAGTGATTGCCCTAACCGGCGCGACGCATGTGCGAGGCTGGAGTTGCGCTCGCATAAGACAAGAATGTCGACGTTGGAGTTATCGTCGAAGTAAATCCAAGCATTTCATTTTCACCCAAGTTCGATAGTTCGATCGTCATTCGTTCAACTTAGAAAAATCCTCGAGCCAAATTTATCTTTTTCTCGATAAATTTCAACATCACGAGTATAGCATCCATCGGACAATGACATTTTGCACGATCGTTATTCGTCGAGTTGGAGTACCTCCGAGTTATTGCATATCGATCTTTGATACGTCTCAATACCATCGACGATATGCGTAACCTGACGATCTTCCTTCGCAACCAATTTCGAGTCGTGCGACTTGATGCTATTGTCCGAACTGGATATACCACCATTCCTCGATATTCAAGATCATGTTCGATCGCTATTTCCTCAAGCTCGTTTCAAGAGTTGTTCGAAACTCAAGTCACCTTTCATTTGAATCAATCCAAAATCGTACGTACGGTCCTCTAAGTTTCCTCGATCAAGACCATTCATTTTATTCATCGTTTCGAATCGTGTTCTAACTCGCGTTGCACAATGACTAGTTGTCTGAACGACATCTCGTTCGGGACATTCGAAGTCACGACCAACTAAGCGTGACGCGCTCTAAGGTTTTGCGCGATCGCATCGCCTTGCCGACATACTCGTAATCCTCAATATTCACTCGAACAATTTCCAAGACGAACCATACACCACTCGGATTCGAGCCACTCGACTAGTCGTCGACACTCATTCTTATTCTTCTCCGAACCTATCGCATACACCACTCGGATTCAATCCATACGATCTAGTCCTCAATCACGTTCGCGTCATTCGCTAAGACATCCTTCAGGTTCGTTCGACGAATCGCTAGCGTAGTCGCTCGCGTCGTATCGACGCACTAAGTCGTTCGCACTATTTCCTCGAAATCCAAATCAATCTTCCGTGTACGCCTAAGCGTTAGTCCGATAGCGTTTCTATCGATAAACACTCTAAGTGTATCTCCGTTCCCGACCGAGCAATACTTAATATCGCTCGCGACTCGTTTGCACCAAGGGTCGAGGTGCGCGACGCGAAACACAACTTAGCCAAAAAGGCTGTGTGCATAGCCATCCTTTGCGGACTATATTCCGAGTTTGCATGCTCAATTGCTAGGGTCGATATTGGACTAATTAGGTATGCACGCGACTTGCGAACATTAGCACCTGTTTTCTATCGAGTCAAGTTTGCAACGTTCGGCACAAAGGCCTTCGCCTATCGATCATGTTCAACCGAGTACTTGTACGAGCTTTCGAAAATATTTAGACTTATTGTATGGACATGCCGAGGGACATTAGAGAGAGAGCGCACCAACGATAACAACTTGCGGAAGCAACAGAGTTTTGCGGAAACATCGAAGTTAAAGAATTCAATCGACGGTCCAAGGACGTAAAGCCGTGCTCTGATACCATTATGTCATGCCCCGCTCCCGTAGGAGCGATCGTCCTCGCTAAGGCGTGATGCCGCACGAGCCTAAATTGCGCTCGTGCAAGGCAATTCTATAACGGCCGATTACATCGGCGGCGACGGGGTCGTCGCATAGAAGTCCCAAGCAGAAACATTGAATACATTGCAGCGGAATTTAAAGAAGAACACATGAACACAAGTCATTCAAAAGAATCTTTTTATTGATATTGAATACAAGATTACATTTGTGGGCGCAAGGCCAAATTACAATGTCTCTCGTGCTCACTTTTCTCTAATTTACAAGTCACTATGCTCTCTCTCATCTCTCGATTACAATGCTTGAGCTAGCGGAAGCTTCGAAAGGCGATGTCCATACATTATGTCCCGTATAAGTCTTCGAATCCATGCGGCCGCACGCTTCGAATCGCCAAGGAACTCCATGCCTCGACGCATCCAAGCGAGCTCTGCGCCACGAGCTTCTACCTGTGCCTGCACATGAAATACTGTGTGGGTGTCAGTACCACTGTACTGGCGGAGTGAGCTCCTCGCCCACCCATACAAAACCAACACGTTTTATTTACTTTGTGCAACATAAACCCTTTTACGATTGTCTTTCTATTCTTGTCTTAGGATCAGTTTTAGGACCGGCGCCTTAGCGCAACTTGTGTATCGGAACCATCCCGTGCTTGCAATGTCAACGTTAACTCATACTTTGTCTCTAGACTACTCCTCGTGCCAACAACGTTAACCTATCAAGTCGTGTTCGCCTTACGGCCAAAATCAGGGACGCAACTACACGAAGGACTCCTTTTCCTTGCCTCTAGACCTTTCTCGTGCTTGCATTGTCGACGCACCGACTTATACTTATCTTTCGTGCCAAACTCTGGGACGTAACGACTCGGTCGTGCCATACTCGATTCGTGCTTCAATATCTCCGAGGCAGCGCCTCCTCGCTTAGTCTCGCCTACACTTGTGTTGTGACAACGCGGCCGTGCCTCATATTTCGAGGCCGTGCCCAACAACTTAACATTCGACGCCACATCTCGTGCCAAAGCACGTCGCCTTCGCTGTAGCCAAATCTTAGGCTCAGACATTGTGTCTTTTTAACTCATACATATTCAACTCAATCCAAAGGCACCCACGCGGATTGCCGCCCGTGCCGATACATCTATATGAAAGGTCACTGGCCTAACTAGCCATTTTGGACGTAGCCTGGCAAACGGGACCCTTGCACCGCCGGTTACGATCCTCGATGCAAGTCCCCGTACTACCAATTGTCTATTACCCAGCTCGGCTACAATCAGTTCTTCCTAGGCCGAGTCGGTCCCGTGGCCCCGGGTTGCCGCTCGAAGAACCACCCCTTGTCGACAAGTCGTCCATGACCACGCGCCTATGCTAACTTCTAGACTTAACGTAATGCAAGGTCTTATCATCATCATTTTACTTCTTTTGCTTTACTCTTTCCACTTTTCATACATCATTCGCAGAGCCCAAACCAGGGTTACCTCGGCGACTGAACCACAGTCCCGACATATTTCCTCTCGGCGACTAACCATCGCTTAGACTTAACATTCTTTGAACTCAGGGAACGGCTACTGCATAGCCTTCCAACTTAACTTGAACATAACGTATTTCCTTAAGTATCGACCGACCGTGGCTAACTTTCCACTGAACCAACCGTGGCTCGTGCCTCTAAACCGACTCGTGTTCTACGCAACGATGTCGCCCAAGTCATACTTCATATGACGGGCCTTGGGGTCGTGGGACTATTAATCTTGACAACCGCAGAATGAGCGGGACAGCACGTAGAATAACTTTGGTCGACCGGCATAACTTTGCCTAACTCACTCAAGCCTACAACTTAACCCAGGGGACGAGCAAAGGCTATGCCAAGCCTTGCGGGACAGGACCGTGCATGCTTTAGCAAGCATTCATGCGG
>JANAVB010023835.1:0-10047 GCA_029216955.1 Iris pallida | reverse complement strand
GGATCACAGTTGAAGTTCAGCACCGCCTATCATCCACAACGGACGGGCAGTCCGAGAGGACCATTCAAACGCTGAGGACATGCTACGGTTTGCGCACTCGACTGTGTCGAGGTTCATGGGAGGATCATTTGCATCTAGTAGAGTTTGCCTATAATAACAGTTATCAGGCTAGCATTGAGATGACCCCGTTCGAGGCACTGTATAGGCGGAGATGTCGCATGCCGTTATCTTGGGATGACGTTGGCGAGAGGGCTTTGCTTGGGCCAGAGATGGTGGTAGACTCAGCTGAGAAGATCAGACTAATCAGGGAGCGCCTCAGAGTTACACAGGATCGGCAGAAGCACTGGATGGATAGCAGCAGACGACCACTAGAGTTCACCATTGGAGATAGGGTATTCCTGAAGATCTCGCCGACCAGAGGCGTCATTCGGTTCGGCAGAGGCAGGAAGCTCAGTCCGAGGTACATCGGGCCTTTCGATGTGACGGTATGAATTGGTGAGGTGGCGTATCGACTAACACTTCCAGCTAGCTTGGAGGGAGTGCATGACATTTTCTACGTATCCCAGTTTTGATGCTACATTCCAGATCCGAGTCATGTGGTAGACTACTCAGAGTTAGAGGTGGGTCCGAGCTTGACCTACGAGGAGCAGCCAGTGGAGATCCTTGATCGGAGGGAGAAGCGCCTGCGAAACCATACTATTCCACTTGTCCGCATCATGTGGAGACACCACTCTCCCGAAGAGTCCATATGGGAGCGTGAGGATAAGATGCGAGAGCGCTATCCTAGATTGTTTACTTGATTATATTTTAGCATTTGGTATTTCCACTTTTAATAAATATTGTGGTGGTTGTTGAGAAATTTGCTGAATTTTGGGGACGAAATTTTTCAGGGGGGGAGATTTGTGACTCCACCTCTCAAGATTTTAATAATATATTAATTAATATTTTTTTAAATTATTTTTTCCTTGAATTTAATTCTCAAATTAAATTATTCTTTTTCCTTCTTTCCTCATTTTCTCAACCTTTTTGGTGTGGGCTTTTTCAGCCAGTTATTTAATTGCTAAGTAACTTAGTTTTAAGCCAAGCCCATCCCTTTAACTTTCAGCCCAAAGTCAATTCCTTGGAACCATTTATTAAGTCCTATTAACTCAGCCTAGAGCCCAAGTTGTTCTCTTGACAAGAGAACAGTCCACACTCTTCTCATAAGCTTGATTTAACAAATCAATTATTTTGAATTATTTTGAAAAGTTGTTATCACTACATGTGCAGCTCCTTCCTAAATTCTTCATTTCTTGCATATTTTCATTCCCTCTCTTCACGACCCCACCCTAACTGCCTATTTAAACCCAAAGAATCCTTCATTCTTCCTTGCTTCGGTGTAAGAAATTCTAGAGAATAATTCCCTCCATCAAGCTTCTCTCCTCATCAACCATTGAAGCAGCCATGGCCATTTAGGATCGAGCTCCTCCTTCAAGCAGGCCATTAACACTAGTAATTCCTTCCCTATATTTGTTTTAAATAACTTACTCGATCAATTCCTTCTTCTCCCATTCCTGATCGATCTGGAATTTCAGATCTATAAAGATCAATTGAGTTCTTTATTTTGGATTCGATCCAGTCCAAGTGTTGCCAGCGTGTGTAGATCGAGATTGAAGAACAAACGGTTCTTCAATTACTTCCTCAAACTCATTCTGTTAGCAGCAGTCAAGGTGAGAATCACTTTGTGGTTTATTTGATTAATTGATGTTTGATTCAATTCCCAAACTCTTGTGTCATTTTAGATCGAGATTCAAATTCGAGTTAGGCTTGGTTGCTGTGATCTGCTCACTAATTATTAGAAAAGCTATCTCGTATCTGATTTAAGAGTATCATTGAAGGATCTATTCCTAGCAGGTAATCTAAATAAAATATAGCTGTTTTGCCTAGTAAATCATAATGTATTCTGTTATTGTTGATTAGTTCTGAAATCGAATTGAGTAGTTAGGTATAATAGGATGTTAAATCTAATCTAGGGAATGATCCAATTGAGTTTTCCTGTCTCTAAATTTTAAGTAAAGATTCTGTTTCAAATGATTCCAGATTGTATATTGAATATGGGGTGTGCTGTGTTAATGTAAATTTCAGGAAATTTGGGTTGACAGGTAGCTGTTGACTGAGTTTTGAGTTGAGTAACATCAGCCCTTCGAAAAAATGGATTGTAACAAGAGGTCCATTGAGTCAACATGTAATATTTGTCTGATCAGAACCTGTAGTACTGGATTCAACTTCTAAACTGTATGTTATACTATAGGTTATGATACAATGGACATTACATGTTACAACGTGATGGATTTTGGATTGTGTATCAGTTATAACTGATCTAAACTAATCAGTGATCTAGAGACTGGTGTATCAATCCTATACTAGAGTACAACCCTTAAACCCTGCCTTAAGACAATCTAAATCTTGGCTAGATGGTAAGTTGACTGATAATGAACTTGAGGATATGGTAGATAGATCTATAACAGTTATTTGGTTTAGATTGATATGCATCATTTGTATTTGGAGATTGATGTATCATACTGACATTTTAGCTTGATGAAGTCGAGTGTTTGATGATGTGAATTTAGATTTTGAGATGTCAACATGGTTCAGAACAATAGCTTTATATGTTATCTGACTTTAGGAAATGCAGGACTTATATTTCAAAACCTGAAATGGATTTTTGATTCTCTTATCTCAGTTCAATAGTCTTGATACCATGTCTTGATAGACTGAACCTTATTAAATACCCTGTTAAGAAACTGACTCATTGTTGGAACTGAGACTCAATCCTAGTACATTAAGTCTAGAGAAGGATGGTGTATCACAGTTGAGTTTGATTGATTCCTGGGAATTTGATTGTCAGTTTGTTTCAGGATTGGGTTGATCCATACTAATGAATTCAGCATTTTGGATTGATACTGGAGGCCTGAGCTGAGTATCTTATTTTTTTAGAAGTTTATACATATTGCTTTCATTTGAATGGAATGGAATTTAATTTGGTTGAATTGATAATTAGATTGGGCATTTGGGACTGATATAAACTGAGGTTGAATCAGCCTTAGGACTGAGAATAATGTCAGTTCTAACAGGATTTATTATCTCAGAACTGAGAAGTCATGTTTTTAGAAATAGTGTATACCATCACTGGAATTAGGACTGATATTAGACTAAGATATCAACTGGATATTGAACTGTAATTTGGACTGATACTTAGACTCCTATGGATTTGAACTTAGATTGATATAGGATTGGTAATTAGACTGAACAGAACAGTGGAATGTCAGGTTGATTGGTTAGCACATTAATAGGCTATTTGATTAAACCTTAGTTAGGAAATTGTTATGCATAAACCTGTAGAGGGAAGCTATTTTGTAAAATGGACTAGAGTTCAATCCTATGAATTGAACTGTAATGAATTAAGGAATATCAGTCTCATTGTGGACTGAACTTTCTCGGTCCTGTTAAGGACTGAGGCAGGAATTCCTATTTAGGAATTGAATCTTCTGAAACCTGAGGGAATTAAATCACAGGACTAGTTGGACTGTTTTAGAAGGCTGGCCTAAAACTAATTTGAATTACCAGTTTCATATGAGAAGACTGAACTATGGTTTTAGCCCAGTGAACTGAACCATTGTTCAATCACCTGAGATTGATACTGACCTATTAAAACTAAGGTTGGTATGGTTAGTCCTACTTTAGAGTTGATCTTAATGTGCCTTATTCTCTTAGTGGAACATTGTAGTTCATGTTAAAATAATTTAGAACTATAAGTATCATTAGATGTTGGCCACTTAAGGATCATGGCATATGAAGTTTGTGTGGTAGTAAAGTTGAGGATAGTTATCTCACATTGTAGATTACGAATAGATATTGCTTTGGTTGTACAATTGTGGAGGTTAATAGGACATATACAAGATAGGTTTAGTGTAAACTAAGGTTTTTGTTAAAGTGACTTTGTAGACTAGAAATACCTATCTATATTGCCAACTTATCAATTGTAAATCATAACAGGAGAATTTCCAGCTGTACATCCCCCACTTGATCACCCTGAGCAAGGCAAGTATACTCCTCGGACTTGTTTATTTCTCATGTCTTGTATATTCATTTTCTGTATATCTCCTTGTTGACACGATGTATCACGGGATTATCTGGTTTCATGTTTCATGAGTTACTTATGTCTGGGAGGGGAAATACTACAGTTGTGTGATCAAACCCTGTTACTATTCATATGAATAGCTTAGGCCCCGCATCGTGCACGCGGGACCAAAGCCGTACCATTTCATGTTCATTGAATCTACCCAAGCCGATCACACAATCTGAATGTATTTCAATCTTGCACATTTCAGGATTCAGGTTGTATTTCATGCTCAGGTTGTATTTTATGTTCAGGTGGTATTTCATGTTCAGGACTCTTATCATGTTCCCTGTTTTACTTTCAGTATTTTCTATTCAGTTTCATATCTTATTTCTCATTTCCTGTACTTTATATATATTTTCTGTTCTTGTTCATACCATGATGTTCATGTTCATTTCCTTGGATATACTTAGCTCCGCTCCTGACTAGGATATGTTGCAGGTGAGCTGGAGGCTATCTGTGATACTTACTATGGGCAGGAGCCTGGAGGCACCTATGAGCCAGTGGATGTGGCCCAGGACTTAGAGGCTGAGGAAGCCTAGAGTACTTTACCTTAGCAGTTATATTTTCCTGTATTTTGAGACTATTAGACTTTACTTTCTTTTGCTGGAATGTAATAAACTTGAGACATGTATCTGGATTTGGGATTCGTTTATAGATGCTGTGTTCACATTTACTCTTGTATATCTGGTTAGTTTTCCCTAGATTGGTACAGCTTACTTTGTCGTGTCTAACGACGAAGGCTGGACGTGTCCTGACTCGTGTCCGATTATTCGGGAGCGGGTCGTGACAAATGGTCTTTCCATCAAAGCGTTGTATGATCCATGATTATCAATCACATAGAAAGTCACCTTCGTATGAAGATTGTCGATTTGAAGTTTCAGGCGTATCTTCCCCAAAGGTTCACTTCTTCCTTGATTGAACCCCAAGATAGTAGTGATAGTTGTAGAAAGGTTGTGCACCGGGATCTTCAAAGCGTCCAGCTTTCGGCATGATGCTAAGTATAGACCCTTGGTCAATCAGAATGCGATCGACTTTCATGGTGTCCATATATCCCGTAAAGTAGAGAGGACGATCATGACGATTGTCTTCTAACAACATGTCATCTTGTGTAAATGTGATGTTGGGCATCAGTTCAAATACAATATGACAATGTATACAACTTACAGGTTCCTTTTCAGTCTTCTTGAGGAGAGCAAGACAAGCATCAGCCTGCATCAAGGCCTCACTCAGCATTTCTCGAGTCTCTTTCGAGAGACGTAAGAGTTCGAAGATTGACAATCTCGCTGGAGTGTTAGCTAATTGAGCCAGTATATCAAAATTATATGGCTTCTCAACTCCGAGAGATGAGGACTTCTTCAATGCTTTATCAAAGCGAACAGGTTGTTTTTTCTTGTCTGCTGATGTTGGTTTGGGAGGAATTGGTTCCACTACTGGCGAAGATGTAGATGGTATATTCTCAGTAGGGGAAGATGGTGCAGGAATAACCTCAGAAGATGAAGCAGGATTCTCTTGAGTTTTGGGATACTCTCGGAGGTAGGGTCTTCCAGGTCTGGTATCGATTAAAATTTCTTCTTCTGCTACAGGTTCAAAGGATACCATGTTGCATCTCTTCGATTTAGTTTTAGAACGCTTCTTTTGAGTGGAAGAAGAAGGCGCTTCAAATTCTGCCACTAGATCTGGATGAATCTACATGATTTTTCTTTTATTAGTGGATAGCGGAACAAGACCCTCATTTTGGAGAGGTGGAAGATTTATGATCTCAAGAGTAGCCCTCGGAATGGGGATGACACCATCTTGCACTAGTTGTGGAGGGAAATCACCAAATTTCACAGAGATGACATTGGTCGTCACAGTCTTCTCGTCCTTTTGGAGGGTTACTACACCAGAGTTGACCATTTCTTAGATTTTGCCCTTAAGCACGTAGCATGCTCGAGTTGGATGCCCTATAAACCTGTGATAAAGATAATATTTAGGGTGGTCAGTCTTACCAACTTCCTCCGGCCGTTTTGCCTCTGGCAGTTGAAGCTTATTTCTTTTGATCAAGCAATCGAAGATGCTCATGATATCATCTTCATCGAAAGAGTACTCTTCTTTTGGACAAAGAACTTTTTGTGGTGGTACTAATGGAGTGGGTGTAGACTGAGCAACATTGACTGCCAATGATTCCTTGCCCTTGAGATTGATGGCCAACGTTTCCTTGTCCTTACGATTATTTTGGCGATTATTGTTGCCAGATGTAGGATGTTTATCCTGGTTAGGATTAGCCATTTATACTCCTAACTATTTGAACTTCTCAGCACTAACCTTCGTAGCTTTGGCATTTACAATGAAAGAATGCCAGTCTTGGAATTGTGTTGATCATGTCCACATGCTGATAATAGGCAACAAGTTTGATTTGCAGGTGTCTATTGTTACAGCAGATGGAGTTCCTAGGGGCATTTTGAGTGCCTCACGGCAGAATCTTTCATTAAAATTCTCAGTAGTTTTATTGTGTCTTTGTTTAATTTTAATGAGGGCATACATAGTCATGTCGTTGACCCCCCTCATAAAATCGTTCCAAGAACATTTGCTTGAAACCAGCAAAGGAGGTTATGCAGCCATCATGCAAACTACGGCACCAGTCATATGCGGGTACCGGCTAAACAACCGATGAACAGCCTGGTAAGAAGAGCATCATTTGGCTGCAATTGATCAGTCATCACTTCAAAGTGATTGATATACTGACTTGGAGAAGTGTTGCCATCAAACAGCATAATAGTAGGAAGCTTGTATTTAGGTGGAAATTAAACCTCCTTCCATTCCGCAGGATAAGGTTGTTTTTTCCAAGTCTTTGTAGACCATGCTTTTGCTTGTAGGCCTCGAACTGGGTGCTTAAGATTTTTACAGCCTCATTAGTATCCCCTGATGACTGTAGATTGGTGGGTTGATTCGAGATGTTAGGAGGAAGAACAGCATGATAATTACCACCCTCAGCACCAGATTGACTAGGAGCGACTTGAATCGATACAGAAGCAACATGGGGAGACAGTACCCCCAAACCAACATTGACAGGCACAGAAGATGCTATGAACTCAGGATTTATAGCAGGATTCATAACCGGGGGCACTGCATATTGAGCCACGATTATGGTGTACATACTTGCTACCATTTCAGCCATGGTCTTTAGTTTGTCTTCCAGTGCAGCAATTCGTTGTTCTTGACTGGCTGAACTAGAAGCGTCTTGGTCTTCTGTAATGACATATGCTGTCACCTCTTTTGCTACTATTGACGCGATAGTTTGTTCAGAGCTTTCACTATCTACGTCAAAGTCAGATAAAAAATTCTCTCCCAGATGAGTGATGGGGAGATCTTCATGATTAAAGACATCTTGGTCCAAATCCCGATTTCTCGATCTGGTATGTTGAAAGACCCTTCACTGGATTCACTAATCCGATCTAAGTATTGCTGACTAGGATTACGGGACGCATTACGTGTTGGACGTTTTTCACCCTCAATACTTCGAGATGCCATGTTAACAGAAGCATAGAGAAGTTCATTTTCATCTATTAAGATTGATTTAGGAGTCTGAACATAATTCAAACTGTCAAAGACGGACCGCTTGGCTGACTGACAACAATATTTGATGACAACTTCATGATGGTGGTCGTAATTATGTTCTTGTTGTTGGACCACCGCTGGACGGGATGGATTTGCAACCTTCCGCTTCTATATTAAGAGTTCACGGAGGTCGCTAACAGGATGGGAAGAAGTTGCAGGAACGTTGTCCTTGATGATATTCGGGACATGGTTTCTGTTCCTGAGATGTCTTGTTCCTTGAGTATACAAGGAAGTACTAACTCATTGGCATAAGTGATTGGGTCTTTCACTTTAAAAATGTGTTTCTGGCGCAAGTTGGCCTTTGGCATAGGATGCTTGCGTTTCAACGAGGTTGATATTGATTGGCGCCTGTTGAGATAGGCGCACAAATCAGATAATTCTGCTTCTGGTGCATCTGTTTGAGATACCAGCAATTTTCCTTGCTTGGATCTTGAGATACGCAAGGTTGGAAGATCTTGAGTAGTTACTATAGGGGTAGGCAGGATACCTCTTTGATCAGCATTCTCCCTCCTGGCAGAGATTTGAAGACCTCTGTTAAGAATAGAGGAATCTCTGTTCAAGGGAGTTCTTGTTTTGACTGGTACAAATGTACAGTCTAAGATATTCTCCTCCGAGTCATAGACCGAGGAAGATTGAGAAAAGACCAAATGGTGCTTTCCTTTATTTTGTGAAGGGTTAGCTAAAAAGCATTTTCCTCTGTTTTGTTGTTGAACCATAGTAGGCGCAGGTTGCACAAGCTGAGGAAGTGCCAAAGGGCCTTTCCCTTTGTTCTGTCTAGCACTAGCACTAGAACATTGCTTCTCTAAGTTCAGAACTGGATGAGAAGAAGAGGGAATAGCCAAAAGGCTATTTCTCTTGGATTGCGCCAGGGCAATAGAGTGTACAAGTTGTGTCTGGGTAGCAGTATGCATAGGTTGCGCCACGGCAAAACGGGTCACTGGTTGTGCCTTGGCAAAAAATTGAGTGGGTTGCGCCTGGGTAGCAGGATGCATAGGTTGCGCCATGACAGAACGGTCCACTGGTTGTGCCTTGGCAGCAAAGTGAGTGGGTTGTGCCTGGGCCACAGAAGCAGACTGCGCCTTGGCCACAGAGACATATTGTGCCTTGGCCACAGAGACAGATTGCGCTTTGGCCACAGAGCACTCAGGTTGCACCTTGGTCACAAAGCGCTCAGGTTGCGCCTGAGCAACAACAACTGTGGAAGGCTTAGGAGTCCACACAGAGCGCATTCTGTTCTTGGAAATAGCCACAGTGTGCTAGGTGCTCTTGGTATTGATCATATCCTTATAGGCTGTCTGGTTGACTTGAACAACCAGGGTCTTCTGCGTCTTGTCGATTGACACGGTATCACATTGAGTTGTCACCTTCTCGTCGGAGGAGAAAGTCTTCCCCAGCAGAGTCGCTATTTTGTTTGTAAAAATAAAAAATTTATTCAAAACTTGAAAAGAATAGTACAAAGCACAATGAATTCTGGGAAGTACAACTTTAGGAATCCGATCAAAAGACGATCGCTTTATCCCTTGGGCTATGTGAACTTGAAGACTAAAGCCTCTGGAGAATACAGCAGCACTTTTGCAAGAACTATTGATCTCTGGTCCTCTGATAATAATTGGAAACTCTATTTATAGAGTTCTGAAAATAACTATTTTAGCAATTATTCTGATGTGTGTGAGGTTGAACTGCGCGGCTTCGGGTTTGCACCAACCTCAGGTTGCGCCAACTTCCATTCAATTACTCGAACGTGTACTAACTGTATTTAGACGCGTGGCATCATATGATTGAGATGCGCATGGTCGTGTACAGAGTAGTGGACACATTTTGAGAGATTAGTGGCATGTATGCCACATCATCCTGCTTTAGAACGTTAGTTGTTTCAACTTTGTCAGCTTGCGCGAGCTTCAGTCAGACAGTCAAACTGTGCTTGATCAGGTTGTGCCTAGGCGCAACTCAGTGCATAGGCATGTAGCATCATTTGGGTTATGTGTCAGTCTGTGAGGAGAGTTTGATCAGGTTGTGCCTAGGCACAACTTGCAGAGCGCGCTGAACAGCTGTCATCAATGACAGCAAATCGTCTCGAGCGCCACGCTTTACGGGATTCGAAAAGATTTCTTCGTTTAACGTGCTGTCAGTTGTCGGTGATGTCAGTTAATGATGACAATTACTGTCAGGTGCACGTAGGCTTAGGCACAATCTGATATATGGTACAACTTGAGCAGTAGCGCAACTTAATTTTGGACTTCATAACAGTGGCACAACTTGATTTTTTGGACGCAACTTGATGTTGAGTA
>JANAVB010023834.1:0-25027 GCA_029216955.1 Iris pallida | reverse complement strand
TTATATATATAATAATATCTATATATATATATATTATATATATTATTATAATATTCTTATATATATATATATATATATATATATATATATATATATATAGAATTCAACAAAAAAGAGCTCTAAACGAGCTCTTAAACGAGCTTCTAAACGAGCCAGCTCGTGAGCTCAAACGAGCCGAGTACTTCTAAGCTTGAGCTTGGCTCGTTTATTAAACGAGGCTCGAAAATGAAGCTTGAGCTCAGCTTGTTTAGTAAACGAACTGAGCTCAAACGAGCTTTTATCAAGCGAGATTCGAGCAGCTCGCGAACGGCTTGGCTCATTTGCAACCCTACCCATACTGATCCCGGTCAATCCCAAAATGTGTGTGTCCTATCCTAGTCAACTTAGTAAAGAATTCCGTTAAGAAAATAGAGAACTAAAACAAAACAAAAAATGCCTTTCGTAATGCTAAGATACCTTAAAATTATTTCATTCAAAAGTGTCTATTGTTGGATACTTTCTTAGTAAGTAAAATAAACAAAAAATATATCATTTACGGGGAGATAATTCGGTAATATTCATTACTTCTACGGGAAACAAATTATACCTAGATATAAAACATCTTTTAGTTTTTAAAATAATTTCTAAAAGAAATTGGCTTTCTGGAGGAAAAAAATAAAATGAAATCCTAGTAGATTCAATATAATCTAACCCAAATATAATTATATTTTCGAAACTATATAATTGGTTTTCCTAAATACAAGATATAAAGACATAAACCAAATAGAGAGGATTGTCACTCAAAAACCTAGAAGGCCACGAGTTACAGAGTAGGTAGACCTACCATTTTGATCATGCAACAGGTTACTAATTTAGACAACCCCAAAATTAGAAGTTAGACCAAAGGAGCCAAACAGGAGTCCCAAAGTTGATTGTCGATCTAAGGAGTGATCCAAACACCGATATTTGTCTTCTTGAGATCATTTTGGACACCACTCGAAAAAGAAAATATCATCTTTATAAAGCTTCTCCCATCTAAACGACATCGGTACGGAGAAGAAAAGTCCACAAAAGGACAGACAAGACAAATATCAGGTATTGTCACGTAGAAAACTATATGGTCAGTTAGATAGTAGGTAGATCTACCATTTTTGAGTCGTACGACAATTATTAATTTTGGGCAAACACCAAAAATAAGAGGTTGCGGCCGCATGGAAACAAATAGTAGTTGCAAAGTCGTTATTTATGTATCAACATAAACAGTCACCAAATAATGACATGCAAAACATATTTCTAAACCAAAAAAGGAAAGAAAAACACCATCATACCTACCATCCACACTTTTCTTCCAAGTAAATCATTATATAGATATAAATTAAGAACGGATGTAGCGCGGGTATACGTATGGAACTGGTACGACCGTACGAGGAGTATGGCACATACTCTTCTAGTAATAGAAAATAGAGTAAAGGAGATGACAAAAAAAAAAGGCATCACGTGACCATTTTGGTGGTATGCGCACAAGTTACTAGTGTCGGGCAACCCCAAAATTAGAAGTTACCATTGAGGATCTAAATAGGGGCTCCAAGGTTGACCATCAATCTAAAGAGTAATTTCGTTTTCCGAAAATGACATGCAAATCATTATGACCACCGATTGGGGAGGAAAACGTCAACATCATCCAAGCCCCTCCCATTAGAACCCAATAGGGAACGTTGCACAAGAAAGCGCTCCACCGAAGAACTGACCATACGTTTAACCGATCTTAAGCCGCAACCCCATTGTTTGGACCAAGAGAGGGTCTCTCCTCTCACGCTCCTTCCACTTTTGCAGGATACGAGTTGCTTAAAGAAGCACCCAAAAATGGAATGCAAAATTTTTGTGCACCGATTGGAAAGGAAAATACCACTAAGATGATACCAACCAAACATTTTCTTGCAAATAAACGATTACAGAAATGATAAAATAAGAGATGGAAAGGAGGAATAGTGGGTATATACCTAACGGCATGATCTGATCTGAGCACTTACGAGAACAGTCTTTTGGTGACGGAGAACATGGAGAGGGTTAGGGTTAGGGTTAGGGGTGGCGGTGTGTGTGGTGGAGGGGGTGGGGGAGGGGGGGGAGGGGGGCGGCGGTGTTCCCAACAAATCACTACATTCTCAAGGAAAGAAAATTCCATGTGTTGCCCTACATTTTGCTTCTATTTATCCTGTATAGATATATTGGCTAGGGCTGGACTTGGGCCTACTAAACTGAGCTATGTCCCCTTTTTTTTTGAGGTATCCTTTTCTCCGACCTGGCAATTGTCAATGAAGAATTCGAACATGTATCTTCCGTGCTAGGAACCCCTACCACTAGGCCACAACCCATAGACATGCCGCCCGTTCAAATACCATTATTTGTAGATTTTTTTGCTGGTTTTCTTTACTTACTTGTTTAGCAAAAAATTTGCTGAACCCATCACCAATGTAAGAACTAGCTCTCATTTTACTTTCCATCCAAATCATAAAAACTCGTTTTACTTTCCGTGCTGGGAACCCCTGCCACTAGGCCACAACCCATAGGCGTGTGTGTGGGGGTGGGGGCGAGGGGTGTGTGGCAGGGGAGGGACATTCCGAACGATTTTTTTTCCCCATGTGTTGCCCTACTATTTTGCATCTATTTATCCTCTATAGACATTACGGGCTAGACTGGACTTTGGCCTACTAAACCAGTGCTGAGGTCCGTCGGTTCAAATATCATTATTTGTAGATTTTCTTGCTGTTTTTTTTTACTTGCTTGTTTAGCAAAAATAAAGTAGATTAAGAAATTTGTTGAACCCATCACGAATGTAAAAACTAGCTCTCACTTTACTTTCCATCCAAATCATAAAAACTCGTAGTGAATAATTATGATTTAATTATTTAATAATATTTATTTTTTTAAATAAAACAACCATTTGTAACCCTATAGAAATTACTTTTCTTGTTATTGCATGTCATTGTTAGTAACAATGTATTTATTTTATAGAATATAAATAATATTTGTAATTAGAAGTGGAAGCATGGTCTGCAGGAATTTTTTTCAATTTTATTTGATAAGATTACGATTGACTTTCTATGATCATAGGAGTCGTGACTAAGCCCGTAGGTGATTTAGGACCATCTTATGGTTATATGACCTCTAGATAGGTTATATATGTATTCTATAGCTATATTTATTTTACTATGATTTTAGACATTTTTAGATATTTTTAACTATTTATTTTATGAAGATTATATTTTTCAATGACTTTCATGATTTACTATAGGGCCATCAGAAGCTATTTTGAGACAAGGTATTTATTTGTTCTAGGTAGTTATAAATATTTTCTGGATTTTATTTTTGATAATTATTTGGATTTATTTGGATTAGAATTGATTTTTAAATCAATTTCTGGATATTAATTATCCAGTCAGCATGTCGAGCCCACCAGTCATCTGCTCAGACCAAGCGGGGCGGGCCCAGCTGTCAGCGAGGCAGGCCGCTGACTCACCCACTTTCCAAATTATTTAGATCGGCTAAACCGACTCAAAGTCGTCTGGCCAAGCAGCCTGGCCATCTGGCCATTTAAGTTTTGAAGGGGGTGGGAGGGGGGGTAGGGGGCCTACATTCCCAAGAAATATTTTTTCATGTTGTCCTGCATGTTTTGTTTCTATTTATCCTCTATAGACATTTTGGGCTACGCCTGGACTTGGGCCTACTAAACCAGTGCTGAGCTATGTCCGCCCATTCAAATGTCACTTGTAGATTTTCTTGGGGGCAAGAATTTTTTTTCTTCCATGTGTTGCCTACTTGTTTTGCTTCTATTTATCCTCTATAGACATTTCGGGTTAGGCCTGGACTTGGCCTACTAAACTAGTACTGAGCTATATCCGCCCGTTCAAATATCATTTGTCGATTTTCTTGGTTGGGGGGGGGTGGGCTGGGGGGGGGGGGGGGGGGGGGTTGGTTTGGGGGCAACATTCCCAAGGAATTTTTTTGTCATGTATTGCCCTACCTGTTTTGATTATATTTATCCTCTATAGACATTTCGGACTAGGCCTAGACTTGGGCCTACTAAACCAGAGCTGAGCTATGTCCCCCGTTCAAATATCATTATTTGTAGATTATCTTGGGCTACATACCCAATTTTTTTTTCATGTGTTGCCCTACCTGTTTTGCTTCTATTTATCCTCTATAAACATTTCGGGCTAGGCCTGGACTTGGCCTACTAAACCAGTGCTGAACTATGTCCACTTGTTCAAATATCATTTGTAGATTTTCTTTGGGGTGGAGGGGTGGTTGGGGGCTACATTCCCAAGATTTTTTTCATGTGTTGTCCTACCTGTTTTGCTTCTTTTTATCCTCTATAGACATTTCGGGCTAGGCCTGGACTTGGGCCTACTAAACCAGTACTGAGCTATACCCCCGTTCAAATATCATTTGTATATTTTCTTGGTTGGTGGGGGGGGGGGGGGGGGGGATTCCCAAGGAATTTTTTTCATGTGTTGCCCTACCTGTTTTGCTTCTATTTATCCTCCATAGGCATTTCGGGCTAGGCCTGGACTTGGGCCTACTAAACCAGAGATGAGCTATGTCCGCCCGTTCAAATATTATTTGTAGATTTTCTTTGGGGGGGGGGGGGGTGGATTTGGGTGCTACATTCCCAAGTTTTTTTTTCATGTGTTGCCCTACCTTGTTTGCTTATTTATCCTCTATAGACATTTCGTGCTAGGCCTGGACTTGGGCCTACTAAATCAGTGCTGAGCTATGTCCACCCGTTCAAATATTATTATTTGTAGATTTTCTTTTTCTTTTTTCTTTTTTTTTCTAAGGGGGGGGGGGGGGGGGGTTGGGGGCGCTACATTCCCAAGGAATTTTTTTTCATGTTTTGCTTCTATTTATCCTCTATAGACATTTTGGACTAGGCTTGGACATGGCCTACTAAGCCAGTGCTGAGCCATGTCTGTCTGTTCAAATATCATATTTGCAGATTTTCTTTTACCTGATTATTTAGCAAAAATAAAATATGTTAAGAAATTTGTTGAACCCATCACGAATGTAAAAACTAGCTATCACTTTACTTTCCATCAAAATTATGAAAACTCGTAGTGAGCAATTATGATTCAATTATTTAATAATATTATTTTTAAAAATAAAACACCCATTTGTAAACCTACATATAAATTATATTTTTATGTTATTGCATGTCATTAGTAATAACATTGTACTTTTTTTCTATAATATAAACAATTTTGTAATTAGAAACTCATTTTTTATAATTTTCCTATGATACTCGAAATGAAAGAAATTATGCTTTTAACTTCCCAAAACTTTCTATTTGCCAAACATTGTCTGTTTAGTGAATGAAAAGATGGAAAAAAAAAGGAAATTAATGAAAACTAGTATTGGTTTTTATTCCTAAGGAATTTTTGTGTGTGTTGGGGGGGGGGGGGGGGGTGGGGGTGGAGAATATGGAGAGGGTTAGGGGTGGCGGTGTGTGTGGTGGAGGAGTGGGGTGGGGTGGCGTGTGTATGTGTGGGGGTAGGGGCGGGGGTGTGTGGCAGGGGGGCTACATTCCCAAGAATTTTTTTTTCACGTGTTGTCCTACATGTTTTGCTTCTATTTATCCTCTATAGACATTTCGGGCTAGGCATGGACTTGGGCCTACTTAACCAATACTGAGATATATCCGCCCGTTTCAAATGACTTTTCTTGGTTGGGGTTGGGGGGGGTGGGGGGGGGGGGGGGGGGGGTGGGAGGTTTGGGGGCTACATTCCTAAGGAATTATTTTTTATGTGTTGTACTACATGTTTTGCTTCTATTTATCCTCTATAGACATTTTGGGCTAGGCCTGGACTTGGGCCTACTAAACCCGAGCTGAGCTATGTCCGCCCGTACAAATATCATTATTTGTAGATTTTCTCTGCGGGGTTGGGGGCTACATTCCCAAGATTTTTTTTTTTTCATGTGTTGCCCTACCTGTTTTGCTTCTATTTATCCTCTATAGACATTTCGGGCAAGGCCTGGACTTGAGCCTACTAAACCATTGCTGAGCTATGTCTGCCTGTTCAAATATCATTATTTGTAGATTTTCTTGGGGGGGGGGGGGGCTACATTTTTTTGCCCTACATGTTTTGCTTCTATTTATCCTCTATAGATATTTTGGACTAGGCCTGGACTTGGGCCTACTAAACCAGTGCTGAGCTATGTCCGCCCGTTCAAATATCATTATTTGTAGATTTTTTTTGCTGGTTTTCTTTTACTTGATTGTTTAGCAAAAATAAAATAGGTTAAGAAATTTGTTGAACCCATCACGAAAGTAAAATCTAGCTACCATTTTACTTTCCATCCAAAACATGAAAACTCGTAGTGAGCAATTATGATTCAATTATTTAATAATATTTATTTTTTAAAATAAAACACCCATTTGTAAACCTACATATAAATTATTTTCTTGTTATTGCATGTCATTATTAATAACAATTTTTTTTCTAGAATATAAACAACATTTGTACTTAGAAGCTTATTTTTTTGTATTTTTCCTATGATACTCGAAACGAAAAGAAATTATGCTTTTAACTTTCCTAAACTTTCTATTTGCCAAACAGTTTAGTGAATGAAAAGATCAAAGAAATGGAAATTAATGAAAAATTGTGTTGGTTTTTTTAGTTACATGTTTGGCAAAAGAAAGTCTATTATGAATTTGTAGCACCCGGCATTAAAGAGGAACTAGTTTCCATCGAAATGGATATAAATTCATATAGAATAATTATGACCCAATTATTTATTACTTTTTTATTTTTCAAACCAAACATACACTTTTTACCTTCCATATGAATTAAATTTTTTAATTATCACATATCATCATTCATGACAAGTTTCTACTTAAATTTTATAGCAAATAAACAAACACGATCTTTAATTGGAAACCATAAAAAAGTTTCTACTAGTCTTTAGGAAGTAGGTATTGTAGGAAACATAGATTGTAGGAAGCATGTCTGCATGAAGCAGAGGTTGCATGAAGCACAACTCGCTGGAAGAAGCTTCATGTGAACAGTTATGCCACGTGACCATTCTACATGTTGAAAAATAATGATTTGACAGCGAAATAACTACATGTTTTAAAATTTGCAAGATTATTTGTCGTCTGTCTCATCGGGTTCTGCACATACGACACATTAAATACGATTTGACTATTTTGTGAAGAGAGAGCTTTCGCCAAAAAGCATTTATGGCAGGGGAAGTCACTTTGCTAAAAGGACGTTATGGCAGAGATAACTTTGCCATGGTACTCTCTGCTTCACGCAAAGGGTCATTCCTGCGACTCAGCGACCCGCAAATGATCTAATAATCATGACTTTTTTTATGCTTCTATAGTAGCAAAATACATAATATGCATGCCAAATGAATATAGTAGTAACATGCCAAAATATAACAAGTAAGGTCACACAAGTAGTAACTTAGTATCAAGCATATGTTATTTAGTACCATGTCTCAATAGCGAGCCTATGGCCTATAACAAATATCTATAATGTTCCTTACTACTGAGTCTATGGTCCATAGTACCTATCTACCATTCTATTAGCAAGCATATGTTCGAGAGGAATGGTAGTTACCGTCCAGTGAATTATGCCACACATGTCAAGCCAACTCAGGTACGATCCATAAATGAGAAACCATAATCTACCATGCAAGTACTATCCATAAATCCAAAGCAAGTACTACAATGATATGTATATGACTATATAAACAATTCTATAATATACTCCATGTGCTGATAAATCGGATGTTAAACATTCATAGCAGAAAATGCAACGTGAATACTACGTGTCCACAGGTATAACAGAATAATTAACAAAAAATTATATAAAATAAAAGAAGCTGGTATAAACATAGAAATAAATAAATAAATAAACACATGTAAGAACTGTAACGGATGGACAAGGTATACTTTCTTGGTATTTCGTCCAATTTTACTGAGGCTCCGGTTTTTCACTTTTTGCTCAAGCCTAGATAATCAATTTTTTTTAATAAGACTATAGTATTACTTACTAGTAATATCAAATTAGGTTATACCTATGAGTTCTCGCTATATATTTCCTATTATGAATTAATCTATTTATTTACTTTAGTTTCTAAACCATTTATTTACCCTTTAATTAAGCCATATATGCTACTATAAGTCCTCATTGTTACTATTTAATATCTTTGTTTATTAACTTAGTTTGTATGTTTATATTTATAGTATAATTTCTACCACTTACTATTATTATTTATTTAGTTAGGTTATATGCTTATCCCATAATTTAAACAACCTACTTATTATTTATTAAGCTATATTTATAAGTTAAAATTTTATTTTATATATATATATATATATACATATATATATATATATATATATATATATATATATATATATAAGGGGCTTCAAAACGGCTCCAAATCAAGCCGTCTAAGCCGTGTGTATTCCATCAACCATTTGGTTCTAAAAGTTAGAAAAATTAATTCCCGTAGCCGTAGTTATTTTCTCACAATGTTTAAAGTAAAATTAAAACCTAAAATCATCCTTACTGTATGAATATGTATAAATACTAAAATATTTTAGAATTTAACTTATATTTAAACTAACTAAATGATATTATCTAACTAAACACATATCCAAAAGTTTAATAATATATTTATAATAAATTATAACTAAAATATATCCAAATTATATTTAAAATATTCTAACATAATTAAAAAATTTATATTTCAATCAAATTATACTAAAACTAACTAAATGATATTATCTAACTAAACACATAACTAAAAGTTAAAAAATATTTATAATAAATTATAATTAAAAATCATACAAATTATATTAAAAATATTCTAACATAAATTAATTTTTTTTATTTTAATTATTATTATTTTTAACGTGCAACGCATGTGAAAGTAACTAGTATATATATGTGCTTTTGCTTTTGCAAATGTCACGACCCGCTTCCGAATAATCGGATACGAGTCGGACACGCCCAGCCTTCGTCGTTGGACACGACGAAGTAAGCTGTACAATACTAAGGAAAACTCACAGTCACAATGTAATGTAAACCAAATCACAGCTTTTATAACGTTCCCAGAAATCACCAATATCCATCAAGTGTTTTAAAATACAAACTCAGCCGGAGACAAATCCGGTCCAAAGAAATAATATACAATAATGAAATCTCTAAGATACAATCTCTAGAAAAATATACTGAAATAAAAAGCTGCAATATCCAAGCAATCACCAGCTCCATGTAATCTTCCACTCACCTGCAACGATCCTATCAGGAAAAGAGCAAAGTACAACCCTGACTAGACAATATACAATGTAATCTGTGATCCAGAGTACAAGGTGAAACAGGAATACCAGAAAACTAGAACATGAAATGAAACTGAAACTGTGGTACCATAAATGAAATGTAAAACTGCAGGCAATGGATGACAATCAAGATGCTAGACAATGAACACGGCTATCAATGTACAAGGCAATCAATCACGACAATTAATATGCAATTGTGACCATTTTTGAAATATTAAAACTAATGTGTGACCGGCTTAGGAACAATCAATCAATCAATCAATGAGTCAATTCTACATGGTACGGCTTCATCGTACGTGATGTGTACGATTAGGCTATCTTCAATGCTATATTGGGTGTGGTCACACAAAAGCTAATATTTCCCCCAATCCCGCAATAACAATGACGCACAAGCAATGAACAAGAGTACAAGACAATCGTGTGTAATTCGTGTCCGATATGAGAACATGGCACATGAAGGTAAGACAGAAAATAAGGTACAAGTCAAGTCAGTATACTTGCCTCGGTTTGGTTGCACGAGAGTAGTACTGCATGGTTGTAATGAATCACCTGTTAATATTCTGTACAATTGATCAGGGTTTTAAATAATAGCATTAGCTAACTAGGTAACTAACTTAGATAAATCAACTATTTCTAAATAAGGACTAGTTTAACAATATTTAGAAAATACTACAGTTTAAATCACCATAAATATTAATGAAAACACTTTTTAATTGTTTTTAGAAAATATAAAACAATTTATAATATGATTTGATCTAAATAAATAATAGTAATATCATTTTTAAATACTAGAAACATTTTTGTAAGTAAAATAGCATTAGTCTAAATAATATAATATTTGGAAGATAATAAAACTTGTTATAAGAAAATTTGGAAAAACTATTCCTTTAACTAACTACATTATTTATACTAGTAGCAAGTAAGAGTTTAGAATATAGTAATTCTTGTAAAAATTATGCTAACAATATTTTAACCAAAATATCTATAAAAGAACTTTGTATATTTAGCAAAACTTAATATTACAAGAATTAATAATATTAACTAAAATTGTCTAGAATAATAATAATATTACTTAACCAAAATCCAGCCCAAACAACATACTGCAGTCCCAAGCCCTATTTTTAATCTTCTAAAACATTAGCCCCAAATCCTATCCAAGCCCACTGTAACCAGCCCATTATTACAATTTAACAAAATTATTTAATCCACAGGACCAGCCCAATCAGGACTGGCCCAAGACCCTGACCCATTTCTTCTTAACTCTCTGCTTAAAACCAATTGTTTCAAATCAATGAAATCAATTATTTTAAATGAGCCCAGTCTCTCGGCCTGAGATCCAGCCCAAACATTGGCCAGTATACTGTTAATTAAAACTTAATTTCTAAATTAACCAGCCCAACTCCTAAAGCCCGGAAACCCGGCCCAAACTCAACAGATTATAACCCATGACCTTCTCTCTCCTCTTCATTCTTTCCTCCGAAATTCCAGAACACTCGGAGAATCGAGAGGGGGCTCACCAGCCTGATGGGGTCGTCGATCCACGGCGGTCCTCGGCGAGCTGGGGACCTTCGGCGGCGAGATGGTGGCGCTCCAACGACGGATCTGGCTTCTGCACCGACTTCGAGGCGGCGACGTGGTCTCCTCGGCTCGGTGCGGAACTCGACGGCGGCGGCTTCTCTGGAAGGGTCGGCGTGGTGGTCAGACAGCTCGGCGGAGCTCGAGTACCGATGGCGGTGGCTCGGCGCTCGAGAACGGCGCTGCAACCGAGGCGGCGCTCTGCTCGAGTCTGATGGCGCGGTCTGCGAGGATACAGAGACAGTAGCTTGGCAGTGGCGGTGCACGAGGATCGAGGGGTTCTCTGGCGGTGGCGTGGTCTTCGAGGCGGCAGCTCTCTTTCCGATGGCAGCGCTGATGGCGGGGAACACTCGAACGTCGGGGCGAACTCCGGCGTAGACGCGGTGGCGCTCTCCGGCAACGGCGGCGGTGGTGGCGGTCGTCCAGTGAGAGGAGAGAGAACAGAGAGAGAGATGAGAGACTGTAGAGAGAGAGAGATGAGAGAGAGAGGATGACGTGGCTGAGAGAGAGAAATGTACTGTGGTGTCAGTGCATTGGTATGCGTGTAATTATACAGTAAAATAATGCTGTGTGTGAGTGGTATAGTAGTAATTAACAGTAGATCTGGGGTTGATAATCATAGTGGCAAAGCAGTAATAATATGTAGATCTGAGGGTGTTTAGAATAGGTTAGCAACAGAATTTCAAATTAAAGCAAATTTCAAAATTGCTCTGCAAAAATCAAGTTTTCCCTCCAAAGATTCCAAAAGAACAGATTTCCAAATTCAAATATTCAAACACAAATTCTTTCCAAAATGAGTACTACCAATTTGTTAATTATAAACGAATCTTCCTACTGATAGATATAAGCTAAGCTAAAAATAATCAAAAGTTTTAAATTAGCAAGTAAAGTCAACAGTGACAAAACAGAATAATATTTAATTATATGATTCTTAACTAACAATTAATAAGGAATTAATGAACTACCAGATAATTAAAGTAGTATTCAATATATTTATTTCTGATTAGAAAAATAGTCTAAAACCACTCACTAGCAGGTTTTGCCATGAAAATATAATTTATAGTCTAGAATTTAATTTAATCAGAAGCATTTACTATCTTATTCATGTAAACATTTGGAACTATAATCACAATAATCATTAAAACTAAAATAAACTAGGTTAATAGCTGCCATTTTCTCCAATAAAATTGTATATTAATAAAATCCGAAATTAATCATTTAACATCATTAACAGTTTACAACTCAATCAATATTAATAACAATAACAAATACGTAAATTAGTATTAAAATATTTTTTTCAAATTGAAGAAACCTGAAATTCATTTTAACCGAGAATGGGTCTTCGTAAGAAGCAATATTTAAATTCAAGAAAATTCTAGAAAAATTCTAAAATTTACCAAACATGATTTTGGGAGTTACAGCAAATAATAAGAAAACAAGAGGTTTACATATAGAATTTCTTCTAGGTTTTTTTTGGCATGGTTTGAAGCTGAGGGTGTGGCAGAGATTCATCTTCTCCAACCAGAGGGTCAGCCAGGTAGTGAGCTCGACGAGGAGGTGGTCGAACAAATAGATGTTTTTTAGGTGGCCTCGGAAGGGGGGTGAATAGGATTTTATAAAAATTGAGACAAATAATGAATACAAAGAGCATTTTAAATAAGTGCAAGAGATCAAACGCTCGATGTATGTTGATCTCCTTCACGAACAATACAGTCTCAGAATTCTCTACCACTTTAATCCACTATTAGACCTGTCAATTGGGCCGGGCCGGCCCAGCCCGGTCCGAAAAATTAGCCCATGTGTCGGCCCAGCCCGATTAATCGTCAGCCCGATTAATCGTAGGCCCGGGCCGGGCCGGCCCCGTATGTTGGGTCGTGTCAGGCCATGTATATTGGCCCATAATATAGGCCTGGCCCGGCCCGGCCCGTCCCGGCACGGTCCGAGGCCTGCCCCGAAGCCCGACCCGATTACAACATCCCCTACACAATCTTTTTGATTTGTCTCAAATCCTACCAGCTAACAGCAGTATTGTCACTTTCACAAGGAAAAGAAAAGAAAAATATGTACACAACAAACACTCTGCCCTCCAAATATGTTTTGTACCACTGCCTCAAGCAACAAGTGCAAGTGGTGATGGCCTCTGTTATTATTATGATTATATAGTGTAGTAGTGAATTAAATTGAAATGGATGTTTGAACTGAACTGAATTAAAATTCAATTCAATTCAATTCAATTCATTTCAATATATATTAGTTGCAAGTTGCTACAACAACATACATGAATGCATCCATACATTAGCTTAGTCAAAGTCGTAGTTGGTTGCCATCAGCTATAAGCTTCACTGTGCATGTCTCACTTCACTTGGTCACTTATATATGGCCAACCATGTACAACCATTTATACAAAATTATGTAGACCCATGAATGATATATGTATATTGTAGGAAATAATAATGCCTCTCTTTCATTGCTAGGGTCTGTTACAATATTTATAGTGTCTACATTTGGGCTTATGGGTATGGGCCATATTTTTATTACAAATATAATCTAACACCCCCCCTCAAGTTGGAGCATGCAAGTCACAAATGCCCAACTTGGGAAGGAAAGAATCAAACACTTGCTTTCCAAGGGGCTTGGTAAAGATGTCAGCTAGTTGAGAAGAAGTAGGAACATGCGAGGCTATTATGGTGCCATCTCTAATAGCATCGCGAACAAAATGCAAATCCACCTCAATATGCTTACTGCGCTTATGAAATACTGGGTTTTGAGCCAGGTGCAGGGCTGACTGACTATCACAATACACCGACATAGCAGACTCCTGGCGAACGCCCAAACACACCAATAACTCCTTCAACCATTTCAACTCACAAACAAGCGCAGCAAGAGATTGATATTCAGCTTCAGCGGAAGATCGGGAAACAGTTGATTGCTTCTTGGTCTTCCAAGAAATAGGAGACCCCCCCAGAAACACCAACCAGCCTATAACAGAGCGGCGAGTCAAAGGACAACTTGCCCAGTCGGAGTCACACCAACCAGAAAGACGGAGATCACAATCAGCTTTCAGAAGAATACCCTGTCCTGGTACATTTTTGAGATATCTGACAACTCTCAAAGCAGCATGCCAATGATCTTGTCGAGGCTCCTGTAAAAATTGAGACAAGATATGCATAGCATAGGCCAAGTCAGGGTGAGTAAATGATAGATAAATCAACCTCCCAACCAGCCTCCGATAAGTCTCTGCATCCGCCATCTTTGGACTAGTCGATTCTGCCAGTTTGTGATTGGGCTCTATGGGAAAACCAGCAGGGCGAGACCCCATCAAACCGTATTCTGAAATGATGTCCAAAGCATACTTCCTTTGACACAAGGAAATTCCTTCCGCAGTAAGCTTAATCGGAATGTGATTGAATAAATCCATAGGATATCAGAGAAGCAGTAAGCTTAGCGAACCAACAACGTGGTGCCTGTTTCAACCCATATAGAGACTTACGCAGTTGACACACTTTGTTGGGTTTACTATGCGAAAAAACTGACGGCAACTTCATATATACTTCTTCTGTCAGATCTCCATGAAGAAAAGCATTATGCACATCCATCTAGTGCAAAGTCCAGCCTTTCACAGCTGCAACAGCCAAGAATGCCCTAACTGTAGGTATCTTAGCTACCGGAGCAAATGTTTCTGAATAGTCGATTCCCTCAACCTGATGATTACCGAACACAACCAGCTGTGCCTTTAAGCGCTCAACACTGCCGTCGGATTTGTACTTTATTTTGTACACCCATCTACTTCCCAATGCTTTCTTTCTAGGAGGCAAATCGACGAGACTCCATGTCCCATTATCTTCCAGAGCCTGTATTTCAGTTTGTATAGCTGTGCGCCAGCCTGAATCTTGCAAGGCCTGACGATATGAAGTAGGCTCAACACCGACAGTGATAGCTGTAAGAAAATCTCTGTGTCCAGCAGTAAATATGTCATAACTTAGGAATTGTGTTAGAGGATACGAAAGTACCTGAGGAAGTGACGGGAACAGATGAACTGTGGTGAGGGGGGACTTTTACTTCGAACAGCATTTGTCACAAAATCCTGTAATCGTACTGGCTGTGATTTCTTTCTCATTCCTCTTCCCAATACTACCTCATCGGGCACCTTTGGCAACATTGTATCCCCTGTATCATTAGTAGTATCCGTATCACCCCCAGCGGACGCTCCTATCAATACTTCTGCATCTACCTGTGCATCCTGGCCACTCGGTACTGAGCCACCAGCAACCACTCCGGCCTCAGCAACCGTAGCCGACACCATCCCTAAAGCCTCTAGATCGTCTCCCGGCACCTCAACAGATGTATGGCGTGTCGCAGAAGACATCTCGCTAGCAAAGCCACACCCAGGAAATTCTTTTTCATAAAAAGTAACATCACGGGACACAAAAAATTCACCAGTCTCCAAATCATACAGTTTCCATCCCTTTTTATCAAGTGGATACCCAACAAAGATACATTTTCTGCTCCTACTAGCAAATTTATCATGTCGAGATTTCAAATCATACGTATAGCACAGACAACCAAAGATACGTAGATGATCATACGAAGGAGCCGAACCATATAAAACTTCATAAGGAGACTTAAAATGCAAGATACTAGAAGGGGTTCTATTTATCAAATAACATGCACCCAAAACACATTCCCCCAAAAAATCCACGAAAAGAGAACCTTGAAATCTCAATGCCCTGGCTACATTTAAAATATGTCGATATTTTCTTTCCACCCTTCCATTCTGTTGTGGTGTCCCAACACAGGATGTTTGGAACAATATACCTTGAGATGAAAAATAATCTCGTAAACAATTAAATTCAGTGCCATTTTCACTCTGCACCCGACGAATATCAGCTCCAAACTGACGCTTCACCATAACAATAAATTTAAGAAACGTAGAATAAACAGCACACTTATCCGTTAATAAAATAACCCAAACAGCTCTAGAAAAATTATCCACTAAAGTCAAAAAATATCGTGCCCCATTAGATGACGGAACACTATATGGTCCCCACAGATCACAGTGTATAAGATCAAAGCATCTCAAAGCACGACTACTACTATCAGAAAAGGCATCACGAGTCTGTTTAGCTTGATGACAAATATCACAAGCCGTATGAGAAAATATACTACTACCAGAGAGAAAAGGTAAAGTCTGTATTACTTTATCTGAAGGATGCCCCAGTCTACTATGCCAAACCTCAGAATCACTCTCTTTGCATGCCAGGATCACCGAAGCCAAAGAAGCTGGAACCTCCCCCAAGAAGTAAAGTCCACCCCTTTGTTCACCTGCTCCAATCACCATCCTCGTACTTCGGTTCTGAACAAAACACAAATCAGGAGTAAATAACATATCATAATTTCTGGCACCAATCAATTGTGATACAGAGACAAATTGCAAGTCAATGTAGGAATGTAAAGAACATCCGTCAACACCAATGAAGCAGTCAAAATTACGTTGCCTCTCAGAACAGCCTCAATAGTGCTCCCATCAGACAAAATCACAGGACAGACAGGGCCCTCAAAGCAATCAACTAAACAATCACGAGAGCCTGTCGCATGAAGAGTAGCCCCAGTATCGAATATCCAAGGGACAGAAGAATTCTTACCCATCAGACGGACAAAGTTTGAAGAACCATGGTTGGAAGAACTATCGTTACCCAGCAAGCTCATCAGTTTCTGCCATTGTTCACATGAGAGTGGTGAAGGATACCCTCCATGCATCATATCCGCCGAACTCCCAGCAAGACCAGCAGGGACACCATGACCAGCAGCGGCGACATGATGAACCACCCCTGCTCCACCAGCACCATGTCCCCCACCACGCCTCTGCGGTGATGTCGGGCCTCTGCCACCACCAGCACCACGTCCGCCCTCACGCCGAGGACGAGTCTCCTACTACTCTGGATAGCCAATCTTGGCAAAGCAAGTTGTAACATCATGACCTGTTTTCTTGCAATGAGTACATAGCATACCTAATTTGTCCCTAAAATATGAGGTTCTACTATTAGAAGTAGTAGAAATACGAGGTGAAGTATTGATAGCCAGCGCCATCACCTCCTCAGTAGCGGATTGGACCTGAGATTTTTGCATAGCCTCCTCCTCACGGACTGCCTGGTATGCCCGATCTAAACTTGGCTGAGGATCCTGAGCCAGAAGATTAGATCGGGTATTACCATACAACTCAGCATTCAACCCATACATAAAGTCCTGAAAGTGGTCTTCATCCCTCATAGACTGTAGCTTTGCAGCAAGTTCACCACAAGTACAAGTAGGCAATGGAAAATAAGCAGCTTGTTCATCCCACAAAGACTGTAAATTTCCAAAGTTGGTTTCCACAGACATCGACACCGTTTGTTTGCACTCCGCCAAAGCCACCTTAATTTGTTGCTTCCGAGTGCCATTGCTAACAACAAATCTTTTCTCCAACAAGTTCCACAATGGATAAACCTTCTCAAAGTACGACAAAGATTTCTTCAGAGACGGATCAATGGTATTAAGAATCCATTGAACCAATAATGCTTACACACATCTCCAATCAAGCAATTTACTAGCATCATTAACAGGTTTGATTTTAGTACCTTCCAAAAAGGTGATCTTTTGCCTAGAGATCAGGGAGAGACGTATCGACCGAGACCACTCAACATAGTTCGGTCCACGAAAAACAATAGGAGTAATGATATTTCCTGGTTGATCAGCAGAACTCAGAAAATATGGATCCTTCGGATTAGGATAATTCGGGTTGTGTGCACCGCCACCGCTAGTCGCGACGGAGTAGCTGGACGCAGGATCATATGCCATTGTGGATGTCGGGTGTACAAAAATTTGTACAAGTCCGACGAATCGGTCGCTGATGGACGAGGTCGACGGCGAATCGGCCGCGATCAGGGGCACGGGATCTGGCGCGTAGGAGCGGGCGGATGTCGGGTGTACAAAATTTTGTACAATGCCGACGAATCTGCCGCTGATGGACGGGGTCTGCGACGGATCGGCCGCGATCAGGTGCGTAGGGGATGGCCGCTGCAGTCGGGCACCAGGATCGGTCGAACGTGCGCCATACAAATCAAAAAAGAAGAATTGTCCCATCAGCCCTGCAGTTTTTGACGATCCGTTTTTGATGCGTGGGAGGCAAAACAAAAAAAATTCTGTATACGAGGAATCAGCAGGAGGGCGCGGGAGGGCGCGTCGGGCACGGTAAGGAAGACGTCGGACGCGTTAAGGAAGATGGCGGCTAGGGTTTTTCGGAAGGCTCTGATACCATGTAGGAAATAATAATGCCTCTCTTTCATTGCTAGGGTTTGTTACAATATTTATAGTGTCTACATTTGGGCTTATGGGTATGGGCCATATTTACATTACAAATATAATCTAACATATATACTGAACTGAATTGAATTAAATGATAGCCTCCAGTGCGACCCGGCCCGACCCGAAAGCCCACCGTGTCGTAGGTTATGTGCTGGGCCGGGCTTAAATTTTTCATCCATAGCCCGACTGGCCCGACCCGCTATAGTTCATGGGCTCAAGAGGCCCGGCCTGGCCCACTCAAATTCGTATCGGGCCGGCTCGATCCGACCCACTTGACAGCTCTATCCACTATTGAATGAATAACATACAACACGAGCTTTGATCCAAAGACTTGTCAACATCTTACACTTGAGCTTTGATCCAAAGAGCACAACTACTTCAAACATAAAATGACAGAATTGATCTTTTAAACACTTAAAAGTCGAAAGTTACAACTCATGAACACTCTAGCATAATGGTAGTTGGCAATGAAGGCTAGGTGTATTGGAGCTTTGGGTTTTTGGTGGTTGAAAAACATTATGGTTGAAGGAGATCTTTATGAATGAGGCTCACAAAAACTAACAAATATTGTCCATCAAAAGGGTGACAATTAATACACTAATAGTTGTGCATGCGGTATACTACTGGTGTACCGCTCTGTATAGTAACGACTAGTTTTCTAGTCGTTGGATGAATTTAATGCACCAAAAATCTGCCCAGACGCCAGACGTATATTATGGTATACCTGTATGATGGTTTTTGGCCCATCCTAAGGTTCTGTTTGAAAACTGGGTTTTACCAATATACCACTGATATACCGTAAGAAGATTTGGGTTGAAGATACTAGTCTGACTCCCAGTTTCAAACAATGGGTCCTTTGGGTATCTTTTGGATTGGTATTTCCAATGCCAACTTTCTACTGAGTTTACCTATTCCTACGCCCTTATAACAAGACCATAAACTGCCACATTTAAAAGAAAGATGGCCAACACGGTGAGATTTGAATAATGGATGCAGTAAATACAACTAGAAGGGAATTTCTATATTTAGATAAACATATGATTAATTTCAATGATGGATGAGTTTTGAAATTAGTGTGATTAAGATTTAATTGAGTGATTGAAAAATTCTAAAATAATAAGAAAGACCCTCGAAAGCTGCAAGGTTAGAATTATGGCCTCACATCTCTTTCTTCCCTTTAACCATTCTCTGGAATAGAAGAAGTAGGATCCAGGAGATGTGGTAAATTTTAATTAATTAATTAGTTATGAGAATTATGCATACAAGAACGGCCTAAGATGTGATGAATATTCCTATTCTTGCGGGATTCCAGTAGCGTGCTAACATTTCCTTATCAAATGGAAGGAAATGTTACGTGAGGAGTCCACCTGGTAGCGTGCTAACACTTTGCATCAGTTTAAGGACAATAACGGACGTACGACGAGGGTGTCAACACAATAGGTAGAAAAGAATGTCATGCATAGAATTTTTTGCTCTACCGAGAATGCTCAGAATAACCCTTTCCAGACCGGGTTAAGTTGGAAGGCTCTAGAGTTTTTTGGAATGTTGTGGAGTGCTCTTGAAATTTGATGAGACTTTCCTATATTTTTTTGAAGTTCTATACTCTTCTTATCATGTAAATAATTTATTAAGAAACCTTATAAATATCTTAGGCATAAAATCTTCGTTAGATGTTAAGAAAGGGGCAAAGTCATGGTCACATTTGTAAGACCCTTGAATCTGTAAATAGGTACGAGTCCCATTTACTCCTCACCAAAAAAAATTGTAATCTTTTCATATCTTAAAATTCTTCAAGTGTCTGTTAGTGCCGAGGCATAATTTTCGATAGAAAATTCTGAAACTGAAACAATTGTACACACAACGTTTCAAATGCAGCACCTTAAAGAAGATGTGCAACAGAGATCCTGGAGGATTCTGAATTACGAGGATCTAAAAAGATTCTACGTAATACACAAAAATCTAAAGAGACTTTGTGCAAGCAACCATCGGCAGTAGAGCTTCTAAAAAGAAGTTACTGTAAAAGGCAACAGCAACGATGACAGACGAGAATGAGATGCTGGGGTGAATGAACCACCGTTGCTCAAAGCTTTATTCGCCCCACACGATCACGAACAGCTTCCAGGAACCAGCAAGTTCACGAAGAACTTCTGGAACGCTCGTAAGTCAATATTTGAGACTTGAACGGGCTTCCTGGACTTAACAGACTCCCTCAACTCTCTTCTTGGTGCATCTTTCAAAGGAGGCCAAGGGGCTCTATTTATAGAGTGGAGTTGAGACTTCACCTCTTCTCCTATCCGATGTGGGACTAAAATACCAATACTCAAAAATAGAGTTTGATATTTTAGATCATCCCACAATCAGCATAGAAGTGTGCCAGTCCACGCCTACCCCCCGAATACTCCCGTGCATGTACGAGACATCCTGGAGTCCGTGTCCGAGTCCGCACAACAAAAATTAACTTGCATCCTTGTTGGATTTAATCCTTTTTCCTTCTAGGAAAATACTTCCACATGGCACAAACTTGTGCCCCACTACACCTCATGTGCATACCTCAACACAAGTAATGCATTATATTGAGATACTCACCATTTGGTGTAGCCGATATGGGACTATCTTTTCTAGTCCAAAGGCAAAAACACCAACAATCCCCCACATATCTCAATATATGGGTTGAGCGTTCCCCACAGTAACTGCCCATCATGCATTAGGAGAGATGTCGCTACGACTTGAATCTTCCCGCATAGGTTAAATAACAACATGATACAAGAATAGACTAAGCCTTGAATTCTGTACCATAACTGCAATTCTTCCTACTCACATAATGACATCAACTGTGCTTCTGGCTGCACATTGAAGGCCTTGTGCCAGCCTGGTTTCAGTGTATAATTTTTGGGCGTCTACAAGTTTACCCTCAAGAGACGGCCTGATATCTCTGTCCATACACTATAGGTGAGTTCTTTATAAAGAGTCATGGCATGAAGCATTGCGCTTCTTTGCGATGATACGCCGCTATGACATGGCTTAAAGCCGAGGCTTTACCCCACCTGGGTACCTCATCGTAGTGTCATACTACTGTAGCATGAGATCACAGGCCTCTTTGTAGTACCAAACTACCCAGCATGAAGCCTTGCGCTTCCGTGCGGTGTTACGCCGCTATGACATGGCTCGCAAAGCCGAGGCTTTACCCTATCTGGTACCTCTTTGTGGTGTCATGCCACTGTAACATGAGGACATCGTCCTCTTTGTAGTGCTGTCTACTTCTCTTTATTATGATTATCATACATCATTAGGCTACCTGCCTATTTGCGGTGCTACTCCGCTGTGACTTGGCTTGCAAAGCCGAGGCATTACCCCTACCTGGGAACCTCATGGTGGAGTTACCCCACTGTAGCATGAAGTTACACTCCTTGTAGTGCTGCGCTACCGTGTTTCCTGTAAAGCACTCCAGGCATTCACTCTGCCTGAGAACTCATTAAGGCATTTAAGCCAACCTTCCCACAGAAACCGTTTTTCACAGAAAACAATAGTAGACAACAGTGGTTATAGGTCCGTAACCTCTCCATGTCTAATAGAACATGTACCCACCGTTCCTGATATTCTTCCGATTAGTGGTCCTCCCTTGAACCAAAAGCTAGATGTCTAGTAGATAAATCTTTGAACTAATAGCATAAAACTTTATGGTAGGAATACAATAATACAATATCAGAATGCCTTCAAGCCCAGTTTACAAGTTGTGTCATCGACCAGCTGGCGCTTGAGGCCCTTGGTGAACGGATCCGCCAGGTTCTCCTGACTCCGAACATCAATCACTGCAATAACACCTCTCTTGATAAGATCGTGTACTGCTCTGTGCTTCAACCGTACCGTTCTCTTCTTTCCGTTGAAGAGTTCATTTGATGCCACTGCTGCTGCCGCCTGGTTGTCACAGTATATCGGTATTGCCGATATCTGAGCCCCAACCACCGGAAGATCATACATGAGCTCCCGAAGCCACTCTGCTTTATCTGCAGCAGCATCCAATGCAAAGAATTCAGATTCCATGAAGGAGCGAGATAACATAGTCTGCTTCTTCGACTTCCACGATATAGCAGCTCCGCCCATGGCGAATACGAATCCACCTGTGGAATACTCGCTCTCCATATCTGAACACCAGCTAGCATCACTGAAGCCTTCTACTACTGACGGATCTTCGCTGTAGAAAAGTGCATATGTCTGAGTTTTCTTGAGATATCTCATAACACGCTTCACAGCTTTCTAGTGCTCAATGCCTGGATTGCTAGTGAACCGACTCAGCATTCCCACTGCAAAAGCTATGTCAGGCCTTGTGGTAGTAGTAGCGTACATCAAGCTTCCGATGACGCAAGCGTACTCCAACTGCCTGACGCTTTCCCTCGAATTTGGCTCCAGCTTCTGATCACTCCGGTATGGTGTATCAATAAAAGGAAGATCTTGATACCCGTAGCGAGTGAGCATCTTCTCAATATAATGAGATTGTGACAGCGCTATTCCAGTGCCTGTCCGGATGATCTTGAGCCCCAAGATTACGTCGGCATCCTCAAGTCCTTCATACTGAACTTGGTCGAGAGGAATTTCTTTGTCTCTGTGACACAGCTTAATTCCGTACCTAGGATTAGCATGTCGTCCACGTAAAGACATACGATTACTCCTCTTCCGTCAGCAAACTTCGTATAGACACACTTGTCTGTTTCACTGACCCTGTAGCCATTTGACCTTATCACCTTGTCAAACTTCTCATGCCATATTTTGGGAGCTTGTTTCAAACCATACAGAGACTTCATCAACTTGCAGACTTTGTCTTCCAGACCTCTGACGATAAAACCTTCTGGTTGTTGCATGTAGATCTCTTCGGTCAGCTCACCATTAAGGAATGCCGTTTTTACATCCATCTGATGTATCACCAGCTTGTGTATTGCTACTAGAGCAATTAACAATCTGATGGTTGCCATCCGAGCTACTGGAGCATAAGTGTCAAAGTAGTCGATCCCCTGCTTCTGAGCAAACCCCTTGGCCACTAGCCTGGCCTTGAACTTGTCAATGGTTCCATCTGCTTTCATCTTCTTCTTGAAGATCCATTTGCATCCGATGGGTCTTGCTCCTTCTGGCAGGTCGACCAATACCCATGTGTTGTTGGAGGTGATTGAGTCAATCTCGTTGTCTATCGCCTCCTTCAAGAATACAGCATCTCTGGTCTTCATCGCCTCATCATAGGTAAGCGGATCTGCTTCCACATGATAGGTGACGAAGTCATCTCCGAAGTCTTTCGGCCTCCTCGTTCGCTTAGTTGACGGCTCAGCGAGTTCTGGTTCAGCTGGTGTCTCCTTGACGACAGCTTCATCTTGGACTACTGGTTCATTAAAGACTTCTGTCTGCTTTGTACCCTCATCATTCTCCGGAAGATCCGCAAGAACAATATTCTTGTGTTTTGCAAACTTGTCTTCAAAGTATTCAGCATCGCGAGATTCGATGATATGGTTTGACTCGATATCAAGGAATCTCCGAGCATCACTCTTCTCGGCATATCCCAAGAAGATCGCCTTCGTAGTCCTTGTCCCCAGCTTCTGAATCTTCAGATCTGGGAGCTTCACATAAGCCAGACACCCCCATACTCGAATGACATTCAAGTTAGGTCTGACTTTGAACCAGAGTTCATGAGGAGTTATGTCGGAAGTTGCATATGGCACTCTGTTCAGAATGAACATTTTCGTCAGTGCAGCTTCTCCCCAATAACACTTTGGAAGACCCGCAGTCAACAGCATGGAGTTCATCATCTCTGTCAACGTTCTGTTCTTCCTTTCTGCTACTCCGTTGGATTGAGGAGAGTTTGGAGCCGTTGTCTCATTGATGTTTCCATGTTCTTTACAGAATGATAAAAATTCATGAGACCGATACTCCCCGCCTCGATCACTCCTTAACCTCTTGAGTTGTTGTCCAGTTTGCCGCTCGGCCCTGAACTCCTTGAACTTCACGAATGCTTCGTCTTTAGACTTGAGCAAGTAGACGAAAGCATACTTTGAGAAGTCATCGATGAAAGTAATAAAATACTTCATCCCGGCCTTTGTAGAGAATTGTTTGAAGTCACAGATATCTGAGTGAACCAACTCCAGAAGATCTGTGCTTCGATGGACCCTGTAAAAGGGTTTCCTTGTGATCTTCGTCTGAGCACATACTTCGCATTTCTCTACCTTACCCCCACACTTGGAGATAAGTCCTAGACTAGACATTCTGTTAATCCTTTTACAATGAACATGTCCTAGCCTATTATGCCACAACTCAAGAGAATAATCAGAAAAAGTGATTGCATTTATATTATCATGCTGGGTTACAACAAGCTGAATCTTGTACATTCCTTCAGTTTGGAAAGCTTTCTCGAAGAATGTACCCTTCTTGGACATCATCAAATGGCCAGCATTGATGTCCATCCTCAACCCTGCGTTGCAGAGCAGACTTCCAGAGATCAGGTTCTTAGGAATTACTGGAACATGCTTCACACCTTGAAGCGTCAGAGTGTTCTCCGATGTGAGTTTCAGCTCCACCATCCCATCCTCAGTACTTCAGCTTGTGCCTGGTTTGCCATTATGACCTTCTTTGAAGTTGGCTCATAAGAGACGAACCAGTCTTTGTCTGAACAGACATGGCAGGTCGCACCAGTGTCTATCCACCAGTCCAAGTCAGCCCCCACAGTTGCAACCTGTGCTATCATGGCAACTAGATTAGTAATCATAGAAACCTTACTAGGCTCACCTTGTTCTTTGGGCTTGG